>JAQIXQ010000944.1:0-19071 GCA_034700485.1 Pseudosinella alba
AATTGGTGACCTTACAAAGAACTCGACGATTATCTATAGCAGGTCGCTTTTTTAATTCGTCATCGTACATATATTATATATTAATTACTATATATTATTATTAGAATTATATTCAGCAAAATTATGGATTCACATCATCAACTAAATGAAAGTTACCATATAATGCATTATCACTTGTGACGATTGATATTTTATCAATATTATCAGGATGCCCCATGTATGCCTTGTTTTGGGAACCGGACAGAAAGACTGAAGCTTTATAATCGTTCATGATTACGTACCCAATTCCTGTTTTCGAACAAGTGGTTTTTGATCTGATCTAATATCGATTTTCTGTTTTCTTCCTTATTTTTTGCATAAATTTATATTTTACCAAAATGATGGGGTTTTTCACCCTTAAACCCATCAATCGAACTTCAATAACCCGGTATATTAATGGCATGTTTGGTTGGAGACTAAGCTTCCAAGCTTGACTGTTGAGAGTCAAGATTTGAGTTTTTTTTTATATTGAGATGGAAAAATGTATATCATCAGTATCACTAACTATCCGGGTATTGGTATTCGATGTTTGTATATAAAGTTGCCAGTTAGGCCCGCCCACGTGTTTGAAAAATTGATTGTGGATGATTTAATTATGAGAAAGGTGAATATCCTTTGTTTGTCAATGTTCTTGTGAGACCCAACATCAGATCAAAATAGGAAGAGAAGAGCAGTATGGAAAATGTAAATGGCACTAACTTAGAATAAAAACTGTGATATTTGTTATTCTACTTAAAATGTATATACGGTAACTAAACACAATGTATTTTTAATAAATCTTGTTCCTGATCACGTAAATATATGGAACAAAATAAAAGACCCCAGTTACTTGGTTTCTATGCAATACTTCGCTTTTGTAGAATTTTCGACTGTGTATCTCTGAGCAATTGCACCACAGCCAGCTTATCGGTAAAATTGTCCCTTCGAACAGCTTCCTCCAAGGGGGTCCTTCCATCAGCATTCCTTATCAGGATATTTGCACCAAGTTCAATTAAAAGCTTTATGGTTTCCAACCAATGTTTCTCCCCATATAAAATAGTTTGATGGAGGGCAGTGTCCCCATAGACGTCAATGGAATCAACGTCTAAGCCCATTCTTATAAAATATTTCAGTCCGTCAATATGGCCCATGATAGCCGAAATATGGACCAAGCTTCTATTGTACTTATTTAGTTGTTCCCAGTTTGCCCCAAGTGCTACCAGTTTGGAAAGGAATAGTGCACTTCTTCCTCCAAAAACTGAAAATGTTAAAATGGAGTTCCCGAAACTGGTCAGCGAGTTGAAATTGGCTCCATTATGTTCTAGTACCACCAAAGTACGATTCTCAACCTCGTCAATATTCTGCACTGCCAAGTGTAGTGGCGTGATTCCACCAGTTCCACGCGTGTTGAACAATTCAGACATGTTTTTGAAAACGAGGTAGGAAGATATGTCATGGAACTGGGAAGGGGAAAGTGTCGTTCCCCTAGCAACCAAGTTGTGTAGAAATGTTCGATTTTTGCGGTCCATTGCATAAACGTCTGCACCCTCCTCAATAAGATATTTTGCAATTCTTAGACAAACAATGATGTCATCTCTAGAGCAGTACGTGGATCTGAAAAGCGGCGTCTCCATCAGATCATTTCGTATGTTAAGATCACCCACAAATTTGACGAGAACCTTGGTGAGTTCCTCGTTCGCATGCGCAATGGAATCAAAGAGTTTTTCGCCCAGTTCCTCCTGGGTCTCTCCAGATAACCTGATAGGAAATATAAAATCAGTAATTACTCATCGGCAGTAAATCAATAACATCAGTAAGACACGTAGAACAGTAATTTATTTATTACTGATAGACAAGTAAGAGCCAATTATGCATTTTTTTTACTATCATTCTAATATTTGTTCATCACAATTCCGAATGTGAAATATTTTATTATATCGTATTTAATTTTAAATAGTATACACAATCTAAATAATATTAATTGCATAGCTACTGATTATCTCTAAGAAATTGAATAATTTCTGTTCTGTTCCTTAAGAAGGCTTGGTTGACAGCAAAATCAAGCGGAGTAAGTCCATAGTTATCAATGATGTTCACGTTTGCCCCATAATCAATTAGAAATTTAACATTTCTGAAAGTATTTACATGTCCTAGTTTAAATGCCCAGTGGAGTGGGGTGAGCCCTTCACGGTCAACTGCATTTACGTGCACACCCAACTCCAGAAATAATTTCATTTTTTTCAGCTTCCCAAGCCCTGCTGCAATATGAAGCAAGCTATGATTAAAGTAATCAAGATGTTCCGGATCCGTCCCAAGTGCAACTAGTTCCGATATCAATTCCAGGCTCCTGTTTCCCAATAAAGCGAAATACAAAACCGTTTCCGTTAACCCCGTTAAAGTCAACACCATTCTTTCGGAATAGTGTCTCAAGCCAAATTTCCATATTAAGGACCGCCAAATGAAACGGGGTGTTGTATGTTGAACTGTGTCTCCAAAATGGCATGAGCGAAACATATATATCTTTAGTAAAGTTTCCGGGAACGTCAAGAGCGCGTTCAAGATTTTTGGAAACGAGGAAGACCACAAGATCGTGAAATTCGATGGGGTGAGTGTGCTCTCGTCATCATCAAATAATCTATGGAGGAAGGTATAGCCCTCCTCGTCTCTGACAGATGAGTTACCGGTTTGCTTAATTAGCAATTTTATAATTTCCACTGCAAATGTTTTGTTGCTGGACATGGCCATCCTGTGAAGTGGCGTTTGTGACTTGGTAGTTCTCCAATTGATATCAGTGCCGTTATTGACAAGCGCTGTGATAGCCCCCTTATTCTGAAGCTCAATGGCAATAAATAGCCTTGTTGTGGAATTGTGGTTTCGGCTTTCCAACTCTGTTATCCTTGGTGTGGGTGTGGTGGTGGTGAAGATTGATTGAAGGACACTGTCGATTTGATATGCCATGGAATTTAGCCTGGAGAAACGATTTAGAAAATATGAATATACAAAGTACATTTATAGAATATGTCATTGAAAAACAACGTGTTAGTTAACGACGTAACACATTTTGACCTAATAATAACGACTTAATTTTTTAATACATCTTTTCTACATTGGATTTCTATGGCTTTCTCTGTCCATGGGATTGAGCCCATTTCGCACGGGAAAATGGTAATATGTCCAGGGAGCTTCCAGAGTTAGATAGATAGTTGGGTCATTCGACCTGTATTCCATAATACATATTTAGAGTAGGAAATTACTCAACATATTTTTGTAAATTAAACTTTTCCTCCTTGATTTGACATTTAAATATTGCTAATACTGCCCATTTACAGGACCTTGTGTGTATGCATGCTGTCTTCATTAAGAAAATTCAAATATTAGTCTTACTCGGCACAATATTTTACATCTACATTTACCAGTGGAATCATTTTTGAGGTTTGTATGCGTTTAGGCTAAGAAAAAATGCATATGGCATATGAGGAAATATATAAGTTCGAAAAATGTGCAAATATGTCCAAAAACCCAATTAGTGATAGGGCAAAAAGTGCGGGGCCAATTACTCTGTTTGCAATAAGAATTGAACTATGCTTGTCAAAGCCAAATTTACCAGTTGTTAGTTCAGATGAACTAATCCTTTGTAATAAAAGCATGTCACAACACAGATAGACAAACATACAAACACTCCAAAAACATTGCATGATATATTCACAGCTCCGCAATAAGCAGCTAGGATTAACATGAACTTGGGCAATATTATGGAGTCCCCACATAATAAATATATATGAATCACATACTCTTTATCAGATAGCAGCCTGACCACCTTGTCCTTGTCAATCATTGTGCTCCGCATTTTTGCGCTTTCCAGTGGCGAATCCTTGTTATTGTTCTTAGTGTTAACTTCTGCCCCATTGTCAATTAGTAGTTGAACTATTTCTGACACGTTTTCTTCAGCGAACAAGACAGCGTGATGTAGGGGGGTGCCGCCGTAATTGTCCCGAGCATTTACATCCAACCCCAATTTAATCAGAAATGACATCTCATCCACTAGCCCACCCTGGGCGGCAAAGTAAAGTAAATTCCTGCGATGCTTATTTAAATGATTGCAGTCCGCACCAAATGTCATCAGATCCTTGATCAGTTCCTGGCTCCTTTCCCCATAAATTGCATATGCAAGTACATTGTTTCCCCCGTTGTCAAGAATGTTAAAGTCCACTCCACTCTCGTTTAGCAGGGTGAGAGTTCGCTTCTCAACCTCCAATGTTAGGATTGCTGCGTGGAATACAATATTGTCGTGGACCCATCCCTCCATAACAAAGAGATCGGATAAGGTTTGATTTGTTGAAATGAGGCATTCCACAATATCATGAAACTGGGAAGGAGTAATATTACTTCCTTCCGTGGAAGGAGTAAGGCTGCTAGGATATGCAGGAAAGTCCGATTTCTCTTATCCCTTGCGTAGACATCCGCGCCATGGTCCATAAGGAGCTTTATGATTGTCAAGCTCAAATTTGTATCGGGAACCTGTGCAGCTCTGAGTATCGGGGTCTCCAGTTCACTGTTCTTTTGATCCAAATCCGGATTGAATTGAAGAATTATGTAAATATTGTCTACGTCGTTCTGCTCGATCAAGGAAAATAGTTTTTGACCTAGGGCTGCATTTTTCTGCTTTCGATTACTGTCTGGTGATGTCCGTCGGCTTCCGTGGTTGTAGGATTCTGAGGAAACATAAAGTGCGTTGAGCAAAACATTCAGGTTTGATAATTTTATTTTTGCTCTATACCTCTCCTCATTATTTACCATTCAATTCTGATGTTGAGTTGGGAACTGAGATTGGTACGTTCTTGAGGTTGTCATCAACTTTGTAATTAGATAAAGTCCTATAAATAAAAAAAAATCTGTATCTTAACTGACGACGTACACGCTAGTGTAGTAAAGTAGCGTTGAGACGTTAACATTAGATATTAAATACGATATATAGTAGCATCGTCGTACGTATAAGTGTCAGGAGCAAGATGATACATAGAGAGGACCAGAAATATCCGAGATTTGACATGCCGTGTTTAGCCCTAGCGGGTATTGCCCCGGTAGGAAGAAAGTTTTCGCAACGATAATCGGCTTGTCTATCCGACTGATACGAAGCCACAAGGTCAGCCGTAGATGTCTGCTGTATAGCTGTAGTGGATGTAGCTAATTATTTTGAAATAAAGTTACTCAAAAATTATTACGCCCTTCGCGGATATCGTAAAATATATCATTGGTGACTTTATTCGTACCATCGCCAGAAGAAACACAAGCTTGACGACAGGATTCCGGCGGTGAGACTTGTCCAAGGCATAGAGTTAATTCCGAAAATGTAGGTCGTCTCTCCGCATTAGTGGACCAGCAACGGAGCATTACCGAATAAATGTCATGCTCATTGTAGATGGGCTGAACAAGTCGAAGTCCCCGCTCCAACTTGGTCGCAAAATTGAAATCGAAAGAGAGTCCAGGATATGGCTCATCCCCGAGAGAATATATTTCCCATAGTAAGACACCAAAACCCCAGACGTCTGACTTCTCCGTGAACTCGGATTTGCGAAGAGATTCCGGAGCCATCCAACGCCAGGGAAGGGGCTCCTGTTCCTTCTTTACATATGTTTGGTAGTCATACAAGCGCCGGGATAATCCAAAATCTGTAATTTTTGCACGTTTGTCCGCTGTTAGTAATATGTTTCGGGAGGCAATATCCAAGTGGACAATCTGCAAAAAAACATGATCGGCAGGCACAAGTTAATTTAAATTAATTCCACCACTCAATGAAAACATAAAATGATTGTAAAACAATCTTGCAATTTGTACGTGTTTTGAAGCGATGAACTCCATTCCGCTTGCAATCTCTCCAGCCCAACGATACATATCGTTCGATAATATTTGATCAAGTTGTGTTCCCTTGCCATGGCGCATGTAATCCGTGTTGGATTGTAAAAGATCGCCATTTACAGCATCCGCTTCTTCATCAGGCCTCTGCTTCCTCAAATAACTCTCTAGGGAACCCAATGCGCAAAGCTCAAGAAAGACAAATGCCCTGCTTTTCTTAAGCTCGGCAGTATAAGCTCCTACCAACTTCACAATGTGGGCATGTGCCCCCAAATATGTCAAAATCTTAATCTCAAATAGGAGCGCCCTGAGAGCGGTTCGCGGACAGGGAACCTTTGTCATTTTCACTGCGACTTCCATAAGCTTATCCCCTTCCTCACCTATCGTTCCCAGACAAACCTTACCAAACGCTCCAGATCCCAGGATGGACGTTTCGTCGATCATAAAGGACTTCTTAGGAAGTTCATAATGAACCTTGTCATATGGCTCTTTAGCACCATTCAAACTGTGATCCCCGTCGCCATTGAAAAATTCGCCAATTTCCGCGGTTGTCAAATATTTCGATTTGTTCTTCATTCTTTGATAGCGAAATAGTTGAGAATATAACCACAATTAGTAAAATTGGAATGGCGACAGCTGAAATTTCAACTATGCTGTACGTTGTCGAGATGTTATTGTTTCTAGATAGTTCCTCATCTACAAATCGTAATGCAGCTATCGGAAAGAAAACATGCCGATCATATTACAATTCACAGAAAGATTTGAGCATAACTTCAGTAAATCATATTTGAATAAATAAATATAGTTAACTATTACAAACAATACCTTGCTTCTTGTCCTCAAACAAGAAATCAATTACAGTTTCTGGAAATGTCTTATTCTCCTGCAGCTTTCACCACCCCTTGGTATTACCAATGGGGTTGTCAAAGGCAGAAGAAAAAATAATTGTCGAGTTTGAAGAAAAAGAAAACTCGTTCATTTGCTCCCAAAACCGTACAAATTCCATTTGTCCTCCGAGCTCCTCATCATCAGGAAGAGGCCACTCTGTCGAAAATATGACATCAATGTTTTCGTTCCTATCCCAAAAATATTTCTCTATTCCACTTTTGCAATTTTCCAGCATGGGAGTATAAATTGGAAGAAGCCGATCCACACCCAGTTTTGTGTGCTTATGATGTACATATGCAGGAATGTGAATAAACTTTGATTGACTGGAAACAGAGTTTAGGCTGCTCCGAGCAAGTTCCATATAATCCGAAAAGTCTCCATGGTCGGTGCAAACTGAAAAGCTAATCTGAATTCCCATGCCGAAACTTTGAAATCCCGCTTTTGCAATCTTTTGCATGGCGTTAACTAGCTCAAACCAATGTAATGTTGATGGAATATAAATCAATTTCGTTACCGCACTCGGAAATATTTTATTGGCAGCTTGAGTTGGTCACTGAGGTAACTGATGACTCATTGAACGTCATGATGACTTCCATGGCTTTGCCACCAGGGAGAGTACTATTTAAGTTCATCCCTGCGACTATTTGGGGCACCAAACTGAGTCCTTGCATATCGTCATCCGCTAGTCCCGTTGTGGATATAAGTAGCTTGGAGAACTTTGTCGAGATCTGCCGGACCAACACCTTCAAACTAGGTTCACTGAACGGATTCGGCTTTCCAATGCGGGAGCTGAAGATCTTTGGGCTGAAACCTACAGCGATGCTATTCCTACTGAACTGTGCTTCCTGTCGGAGCCATTCCCTTTTATCACGAAGAGTTTCCCTATCACTGTCATCTGCAATTAGGGAAGACTTGTCCTCAAAAATAAATTGTGATGGGTGGAGGTAAGAACTATTTGGCAGCAATCTCCACCAGCCATTGGTCATCATCCTCTCCTCAGCAGCAAACGGGGTGTCGAAGGCTTGAAGAAAAATCACGAGGTGTTTGGACTCCGCAGCCCAGTCATTCGTCTTGGCCCAGAAGTCCACTAATTCTGAATATTTCATCCGGCCATCTACAGTGGTGTCTGGCCAGGTGGCCATGAAACATATTTCAGTGTCATATGCATCGCCTTTGAAAGCTCTTCGATAACTTCCAAAGTGATTTTTTATAGTGTTCAAATATGTCGACGCGGAAACTAATATCTCCATTCATATATTCTGAAAAATAGGTAGTGTCAGGAAAATTCTGCAAATTTTCCTTCCAGGTCTTTATCAACGTGGTTGCCGAGGTTTCAATGTTCATTTGTAGCCCAAACTTGCAGTCTGTCTCCTGCTCAATGAAAAATTGGCGGAACATGGCATAGTTTTGATAAGCTTCACTTGTCCCAGTACCCATTTCCATAAGGACAGATTTGACCGTCCCTGGAAATATTGAGTTGGCTCTAATTATCACATCCCGAAGTCGCTGAAATTGTTCTATAATAATTGTTATGTTCCTCCAGTCTTGGACTTTGCACAAGATTATCAATTTTATGAAACCGCGGGACTTGTTGCTCGTTCTTCCGTTCAACCGAATATTTTCTCTTGACACAGTTTCCGGAAGTAATTGGTTACTTGAGTCTTGCGCTATTTTGATATAAATAAATTCCTCGAGTGATCAGATCAATCAGTACCAAATAGGTTTGCATAAATGCAAAATGTATCATGTACTAGTACTCACCCGAAGTAGGGGGAATGTGGAAAGGAACCATGATTTGATCAAAGTTAGACTGAATTTTCTGGACAAGAGAAGCCATTCCAGATTCGTCCAAAACATGGGCCAGTCCATTGTACCGTATGAAATCCAAGGGATCAAAGTATACGCCAGTATAATTGCGGTGAAAGTCGATTGTTGACTGTCGTGACAAAGATAAATATTTAGAAGAGGCATATACCTACTCATAAAAAAGGTAAAGTAAATTTTTACGAATATGTACGTAACAAAATTAATTTGTGGGCTGTGCTTGTATACTTTTAATACCTTGCTAACTGAAGACCCGTCGCATACTTTGAAATTATGGACAAGTATTATCAATGCCAAGTACGGCAAATACGCTTTTTTCTTAACTACCCCCATTATAGTTTCAGGATGATCCGCTCCAGAAAATGTCCGGAATTTCCCAATGATTATATTATGACTAATGTCAACAAGACATAGAAACTGATTTACAGAAGTAAGTTATGTGCTATGATATGAATTCTGAATTAGATAATCACTGTCTCACCCATGAAAGATGATGTATTACTGAATCTTCTCCCGCTCTTAGGCAATTAGAAAAATGATACTGCTCAAAATAATCCCGTTGGCGTAGACGGATCTAGAAGATAATATGCATAATTATATTTTGCTGACCACAAAGATGGGAGTACAAACGTCACATAGACAAATTCGCAATAATAATGCGTCAGCGGCTTATTCCTGGCAATTATTATGTAATATTTTGAACATTTTTTTTATAATGAGTTATATGACACGATTATCTATTTTCGAAGCGAATGCTTGTACGAATATTAAATGGAGTGGTATGATGCTGATTTTTTTATAAACTTTTCATTCAAATCAATCAATTAATCATATTCCTATACTTGGAAACCACAAAACCGTAATCTGTACGTAATGGCTAGGTTATCAGAAGAAAAAAAGTAAATGGGATTAGATCATAATTGCAACTTAAGAAGAATAAAATAATTTGACGTGGTGACCTCATGACAATATACACTTGCATATTAAGAAATTAACAGGATCTGTTCATGTAAGCATATGTTCACTTATAAGGATGGATGGCATAGAAATCATTGTATATTATATTTCCTTGTCATAGAAACTCGATCTGAATTTATATATTAACACATTTACACATTAACAAGGTCCAACCTCATGTTTCCGGTTTAGCCGCGATAACGACAAAACCCAAACCTCTCCATATTCAACTTAATTACGGATCTACATCCTAAATTAAATGTAAACCACCATATCATCCAATATTGCACTTAACGATTTCGTCATGAACGAAGGGCATTTTATCAATGCCCTTACTAAGATGCCCCATGTATGCATTTGTTCTAAGAACCGGATAGAAAAATTAAAACTTCATCATTATTAAGAAAGAATTGCTGTTTTCCAACATGTGACAGAGGAGAATACATATTATGCATAATTTACACATGGTAGACTATTACTTATCGTTAGAATAATCTGTGATTCTATTTTGCTCTGCCTGTGCTTTGCAATCTTATTTTTAATGGAGAATATTATTGAATATTGTTAGAAATTTTAACTGATTATTTATCGATAATGAAATTAATAAATGAAATATATTTTTTCGCAGCAATTAACACTTATTAAATAATCGGAAAATCGGAACAAAGTCGAACATGGCCGGTGCTAGCTAATGTATAGATATGGTTTTAAGGAGAATCAGTGATTTTTACCTGAATTTGTGTTTGGGTGATTATATCATTAATTTTGCGTATGTGTGGGTGAGTGTGAATAAAAAAAACTATGTGAATAATCGCTGGAGTTAAAAGTTATGTGGGTGAATTCGTGAAAAAAAACTGTAGCTCAATAGTCGTTCGTGGGTGAATAATCGCTTCTTGACTTGGTTTTGGGTGAATCAGTATCCAGTATCAGAGCAAATATATATATATGTTAATTATTTTCTTCTAGGAATAATTATATACATTAATTAATTACACATTAAATATGTTTACAACTCTTGATCCTGGTCAGGATCACTGCAGATATATAGAAATTGTGTAACGTCGAATACAACAAAATTAAAAGACTTGAGCTATTCGGTGTGAAAATTTCCCTTTCGTATTGTATATGCTTTTATTCCTTCTGCTGATCAGCAACAACTAATTCCAAATCTCTTAGACATTCTATCACTGCCTGCTTATCAGCGACATCGTCTCTTAGAACTGCTTCCTCCAAGGGTGTCCTTCCATCTTCATTCCGTATTAAGATATTTGCACCGTACGCAACTAGAAGCTGTATAGTTTCGCACATATTTTTCTCCCCAAATAAAACAGTATAATGGAGGGGAGTGTCCCCGTAATCGTCCACGGCATTTACGTCTAATTCTAGACTTATAAAATATTTCAGTCCGTCAATATGGCCACTGTGAGCAGCAGCATGAATCAAGCTTGCTTTATAATTATTTAGTTGCTTCCAGTTTGTCAAAAGAGCTACTAGATTGGAAAGAAAACTGACATTTCTTCCTCCCCAAACCGACCATGATAAAATGGAGTTCCCGGAACCGTCCAGGGAGTTAAAATTGACCCCATTACTTTTTAGTAGCGTCAAGGTACGATTCTCTACCTCGTCAATGGTCCTCACCGCTGAATGTAGTGGAGTAGCTTTAGAAGAAAATCCGGGCGTGTGGAATAATTTCGACAAGTTTTTTGAAATGAGGTAGGAAGATATGTCGTGAAACTGGGATGGGGAAAGTTTGGCTCCATCGCCAACTAAATTGTGGAGAAATGTCCTATTTGCGGAGTCCCTTGCATAAACGTCAGCACCCTTCTCAATCAGATATTTTGCAATTCGTAGGCAAACACTGAGATCATCCTTAAGGCAATACGTGGATGTGAATAGGGGCGTCTCCATATGATTATTCCGAATATTAACATCCGCTCCATATTCAACCAGTTTTTTGACAAGATCCTCATTCTCGTTCCATATGGCGTCGAATAGTCGTTTGCCCAATGTCTCTGAATCCTCCTGAGCAATCCTACATGATAAAATTAATTAATCCAGAGAGAATTTGATATTCATAATATATAATAATTAAACCAAGGATAAAGCATAATCGAAAGCTAGCCGGTCCTCGCCACCAAAAAACCTGGATCTAGGCATTTTGAACCAAAACATGAAGAATTCCACTAAGTGACAGCATCCCAGGTAACAGTATCCCCAGTGACAGCATCAAGTGACAGCTGTCACTTGGGAACCCCATGTTCCGAAATCCTATCGCGAATTCTTCATGTCCTAGGTGAAACGTGAGTGACTTTGGGTAATTGATGGCTTGGCAGATAAGCTCATGTGCACAACTTTATATGAACTCTCGAACAAGCGTGCCCTTGAGCAGTAGTCAAAATCAATGAAATCTAAGCGTAAGGATAATGGTCACTTATCCTATACCAATGCATAAAATAAATAATTCATTCAATATGAACAAATGTTTACAATCGCTACTGTGCTCATGCTTTCTAAAAAAAATTGAACTGCAACTTACTCTGTTTCTTCTTCCAGCAAGTGTATCACTGCTTGCTTATCAGTAAAATGGTTTCTTCGCATTGCTTGCTCCAAGGGGGTCATTCCAGCATCATTTCTTATCAGGATATTTGCACACTTTGCAATTAAAAGTTGTATGGTTTCCAACATATCTTTCCCAAATAATACAGTATAATGGACGGGAGTGTCCCCGTAAACGTCCACGGCATTTACGTCTAAGCCCAGGCTAATAAAATATTTCAATCCGTTGACATGACCGCTGTTAGCCGAAATATGGATTAAGCTTCTGTTATATATATCCAGTTGCCTCCAGTTTGCCCCAAGTGCTACCAGTGTCGAAAGAAAACTTTTACTTCTTCCTCCAAAAACTGACAATGTTAGAATGGAGTTCCCGGAACTGTCCAGGGAGTTGAAATTGACTCCATGATTTTTTAGTAACGTCAAGGTACGATTCTCTACCTCATCAATATTCCTCACCGCTAAAAGTAATGGAGTAACCCCAGAAGAAAATCCAGGCGTGTCGAATAATTCTGACAAGTTTTTTGAAATGAGGTAGGAAGATATGTCGTGAAACTGGGATGGGGAAAGTATGGTTCCCCTTGCAACTAAGTTGTGGAAAATTGTTCTGTTTTCGGTATCCCTTGCATAAACGTCAGCACCCTTCCCAATCAGATATTTTGCAATTCGTAGGCAAACACTGAGGTCATCGTTGGAGCAATACGAGGATGCGAATAGTGGTGTCTCCATCCTGGCATTCTGTATATTTATATCCGCCCCACACCCAACCAGATATTTGACATGGTCTTCGTTCTCGTTTCCAATGGCCTCAAATAATCGTTTGCTCAATGTCTCTCTACCCGCCTGGGCAATCCTAATGATAATAAATAATCATTAATCCAGGGGGAATAATAACTGGAAGACAATTGATTCTGAATAAGAAACAGGTGGACTGTAAATTTTTCTCTGTGTACTTGTCATGTCAATCAAATTGATGAGACATGCTTCCAAACTGTTTGCTTAAACTTTAAGCAAACATTTGATGAACAACCAAATGTTCAAATGTGCATTTTGTATACAATTTTCATGCGTTGGTTAGCCGTATTGGAAATACGGGGATAAAATTCAAATATGTATAACAGACGCCCGAGTATCATATTTAGTAAATTATGGTTGTTGGCGGTTAGTAGAGGGGGGATATGAATGGGCATTGGTAAATGACGTTGGCCCCGAGCTTTCGTGTTCGAACTTGTTCCCTAACACTCAGCCCATGCGTTGTTGATCAACTTCTTCATTTTCTATATCGACACCGCCGGGGTCACAGTCACCGAAAACGGTTTTATCAGCCCATCCGAAGGCTCCACAATCCCCAATGCAAGTAAGAGTAAGCAGAGGGTTTATGGGGGAGCATTGATGCGCTCAGCTCAGATTGATAGGATTTATGGACGGATAAGGGGATTTGATCCCGATGTGAATTTGAAAGAATGAGCATGTACTTATCCCCAAATATAAGAAATTAACGAACAAAGATATTTAAAAAAAAATGTAAATCTGAGATTATGTTCTAGTGTCTAGGGCGTGAGTATGGATAAACATCATCAAGAGCAACATCAACTTACTCTGCCTCGTTCAGCAATTGCACGACCGCCTTCTTGTCAATAAGATCGTCCTTCTTAACGGCTTGTTCCAAGGGAGTCCTTCCGTTATGGTTCCTTACCAGAACTCTTGCCCCTTTTTGAATTAGAATTTTAATGGTTTCCAATGTATTGTTTCTTCCAAATAAAACTGTCTGATGGAGAGGAGTATTCCGAAAAGCATCAATGGCATTTGCGTCTAAGCCCAGACTTAGAAAATATTTTAATCCGTCAATATGACCAGTCTCAGCCGTTGTGTGGATTAAGCTTGCATTATGATTATTCATTTGTTTATAGTTTGCCCCAAGTTCTACCAGTTTGGAAAGAAAACCTACACTTCTTCCTCCCAAAACCGACCATGTTAAAATGGAGTTCCCGGAACTGTCAAGGGAGTTGAAATTGACTCCATTACTTTTTAGTAACGTCAAGGTACGATTCTCAACCTCGTCAATACTCCGCACAGCCGAATGTAGTGGAGTCCCTCCAAAATACAATCCAGGCGCATTGAATAATTCTGACAAGTTTTTGGAAATGAGAAAGGAGGAGATTTCATGAAACTGGGCAGGGGAAAGTTTGGTTCCTCCAATAACTAGGTTGTATAGAAATGTTCTGTTTTTGTGGTCCCTTGCATAAACGTCAGCACCTTTCTCAATAAGATATTTTGCAATTCTAAGGCAAACTCCTAGATCGTCTTTGGAGCAATACGCGGATCTGAGTAGTGGGGTCTCCATATTATTATTTCGTATGTTAAGATCAACCCCATGTTCAACCGAAGCTTTGACAAGGTCTTCCTTCTCGTTTTCAATGAGCTCAAATATACGCGTTCCCAAACTCTCGAGGTCCTCTTCAGCAATCCTAAATACAAATAAGAGTTTAATGTAAAAAAACGCTTACGGCGGTGATAAACACGGAGCTGAGCAAGAATTGACCAGTTGGTAATTGGTAATTCCTTCACGATTTCTTAATAATTGCATTATTGCTTAATATTTGAAAGAGGAATTGACCATGACCCGAATGTTATTCATGAACTCTATATACTGATTTTTTGAATATGAATTTAAAAGAAACGGACAAGACAGATAGACATCATAGCTATAAAAGGTTAACACTGATTTATAAAGAGCTTCAATTTCGGAACTTTTCAGGCTTATCAAGCTCTTTCGTCTCCGTCCTTCAAATGAGAGAATCTTTAAACAATTTTTTTACCAAAAAATTCGCTTTTTTTACGGTCAGAAGTTTTTGTTGCAAGTTGGAGTTTGACCTTCACGTTTTGGTGGACTTCAAAATGCATGAAAAGCACAGCCTGAAAATTTTCAGGCCTGGCTTTTCAGGCTTTTCGAAACCCTATCAATTTCGCCTGCTGAATCACAAGTTCCAGAGACATTTGAAGGCTGGAGAATAAAAAGCCTAAAAAAGCCTGAAAAGCCTGAACTTCCGAAATCCGGTCTGCCCCCAGCTGTGGTAGTAGGTAGATATGTTCAAAAAAAATTTGTTCAAGAAATGACGCCATGAGAATGCTCACAGACAGACATAGGGAGAGATGAACTGACATTTTAGTGAAACCACAACTACGATGGCAGCTCCGTAATAAATGGATAAATACCAACGCGCATGACAATTGTAAATCACATACTCTCTGGCAGATAACAGCTGGACCACTTTTTCCTTGTCAATCATTTTCTTCCGCATTTTCGCATTATCTAATGGCGAATACTCGTCACTGTCCTTGATTTTAACGCTTGCCCCGTGGTCAATTAGTAGTTGAACCATTTCTGAAATGTTTTCTTTTGCAAACATTACAACGCGTAGGAGGGGTGTACATCCGAAACCATCCTGTGCATTTACGTCCAATCCCAATTTCAACAGAAATGCTGTCTTATCCACAAACCCATCCTGCGCTGCAAGGTGTAGTAAACTAAGGTTTTTCTTATTTAAATGCTTCCAGTCCGCACCGAAATTTATTAGATCCGCCATCAGTTGTTTGCTCCTCCTTCCATTCATTGCATATGCAAGTACATTATTTCCCCCCTTGTCAAGAATGTTAAAATCCACTCCACTCTCGTGAAGCAGGGTAAGAGTTCGCTTCTCAACCTCCAATCTTCTTATTGCTACAAGGAATAAAATATTGTTGCCTGACCAGCCCTCCATAACAAAAATATTGGATGAGGTTTGATTTTTAGAAATTAAGTGTTCAGCAATATCATGAAACTGGAAAGGAGTGGGACCAGTTCTGTGGGATACGAGGACATGCATGAAAGTCAAATTCTTCTTATCTCTCGCGAAGACATCCGCGCCATGGTCTATGAGGAGCTTTATGATATTTAGACATAAAGTTGTTTCACGACCAATGGAATATGCGGCGTTGATAATCGGCGTTTCCAGTTCACGGTTCCTTTGATTTGGATCAGCATTGAATTGAAGTATAATTGCAATATATTTTAGGTCCATTTGTTCGATCAAGGAAAATAGTTTCTGACCTAGGGCTGCATCCCGTTGATCTCTTCTGCTGTATGGTGCTGTCCCTTGAGTCTCCCTGATCCCTGCTGAAACTTGTGTACTATTGCTGAATTTTTTTGGGATCAGTGTAGCCGCAAGTGTCCGGTCCGTTGTTGGTCTAGGCCGGTTACCGTTGTTGTGTGATGCTGAGGATATGTCAAGTCCTTTGAATTAAAACATTCATTTTTACATAATTGTATTCATTCTGTATCGCTTATCATTTACCATTTGGTTTAGCTATGGAGTTGGGAAGCAAGGTTGGCATTAGAAGGTTCTTCACTCTGTCATCGTCAGTTTTGTAATTAGCCAAAGTCCTATAGGTAACCAAAAGGAGAGTCTTGATTGAAGACGCACGTTCACTTAGAAACCTTAGGGGAAGTAAATATTGTAGCAATGCCGTACATAAATGATATGGTGATAAGAATCAAAACAAAGAAGATGGAAAGGGAGACCCAAAAATATCCGCTACTTAAGCCCCTATTTTTAACCCTGGTGGTGATTACCCTCCGACGAAGATATTTTCCGCAATCATTATCCGCTTGTTTAGGTAACTGATTCGAAACCCTTTGATCAGTCGTAGATGTCTGCCGGGCAGGAACACTTGATTCAGTTAATTCTATTCAAGTAAAATTACCCTAAACTTATTATTTTTCGGGGTATATCGTGAAATGTACCAATTATAATATTATTCATACCATCGTCATCGCCACCCAAATCAGAATTTTGAGGAGGAGAGTCTGGAGGTGAGACTAATTGTAAGCGTTGTGCCAATTCGGAAAATGCAGGTCGTCTCTGCGGATTAGTAGACCAGCAACGGAGCATTATTGAATAAATTTCATTTTGGGAGTAGGATGGCTCATCAAGTCGAAGTCCATTTTCTAACTTGGCTACAAAGTTGCAATCAAACGAAAATCCAGGATATGGCTCATCGCCGAGAGAGTAGATTTCCCAAAGCAAGACACCAAATGCCCAAACGTCAGACTTCTCGGTGAACTCAGGCCTTCGGAGGGACTCTGGTGCCATCCATCGCCATGGGAGAGGCTCATTCTTTGCATACTCATTCTTTGAATATGACTCAAAACCATACAAGCGTCGAGAAAGTCCAAAGTCTGTGATTTTGGCACTTTTGTTCGCAGTCAAAAGCACATTTCGGGAGGCAATGTCCCTGTGAACAATCTGAAGTGGAGCAAGCATTTTATAAAACAAAATGGCTAACTATTAGTACCTTTTGCAATATTTCAAAAACAGACAAACTCAATAGCTGATTGTTAATTGGGATTTGTAAGTGTTACCCGTTTGGAAGCAATGAACTCCATTCCATTGGCAATTTCCCAGGACCAGCGAGACATGTTATGGGAAAGTGACCCGTCAAGTTTCCTTCCCTCCCCAATACCCACACACTCGCTGATAGACTCACCGGAACCATATTCATAATTTGAATGCCCATCCTCTGCAGGTGGCTTCAGCTCTCTCAAATAACCTTCAAGCGAGCCCAGCGCACAAAGCTCCAGGAAGACAAACGCCTTGCCCTTCTTGAGCTCCGCTGTATAAGCCCCTACCAACTCCACAATGTGGGGGTGTGCTCCCAAATATGACAAAATCTTAATCTCAAATAATAGTGCCCTGAAGGCTGTCCGTGGACATGGCACCTTGGTCATTTTTACCGCGACCTCCTTATTTCCATCTCCGTCTTTGATTACAGTTCCACGATATACTTTCCCAAACTCTCCGGATCCCAGGAGTGATTCTTCTTTTATTGTGAATAATTTCGTAGAAAGTTCAAAATGAGCCGTTTTATATGGCTCGTTGACTCCATTCACACTGTGATCTCCACCGCCATTGAAAAACTCGCCAATTTCCGCGTTTGTCAAATATTTGGATTTGCTTATCCTTTGATAATAGCAAATCGTCGCAAGCATAACCGCAATTAGTAAAATTGGAAATGCCACAGCTGAAATTGCTAATATGTTAAGCGGTGTCGTGGAGTTATGGTCTCTAGATAGTTCCTCCTCGGCATATCGTAATGCAGCTAAATGAAAGAAAACACGTAAACTATATTACACTTAATAATCATATTTAGGCACGACCATAGTACAGCGTAGTAAAATAAACAAATATAACCACCTTGTTTCTTGTCCTCAAATAGGAAGTCATTCACAGTTTCCGGAAATGTCTCATTCTCCAGCAGCTTCCACCATCCCAGGGTAGCCCCGTTGGGCTCGTCAAAAGCGGAGGAGAAAACGACTGTCGAGTTTGAGGAAAGAGAAAACTCGTTCATTTCCCCACTAAACTTCAAAAATTCATTTAGCCCTATGAGCCCTTCCTCGTCATAGGGAGGCCACTTGGTTAAAAATGTGACATTGATGCTCTCATTTACATGCTGAAAATATCCCTCTACTTTTCTTTTGCAATTTCCTAGCATTGCAGCGAATATCGGAAGGAGTCGATCTACTCCCAGTTTTGTATGCTGCTGTGGGATATTTGCATAAATGTGAATAAACTTTCCTTTATTTGGAATAGAGTTTAGGGTGCTCCGAGCAAGTTTCATGAAATTCACAAATTCCCCACGGGTAGAGCAAACAGATAAATTGATTTGAATTCCCAGGTCAAAACTTTTAAATCCTCCCGGTGAATTTTCGATTTTTATCGTGGCCCTAAGTAACTCATCCCTTTGAAATGTTGATGGGATATAAATCAACTGCCTGACTACTCCTGGCTTATTCTTGGCTATGGCATTGGCTGCTTGTGCAACATTGGTGATTGAATTTACAGATGACTCGTCGAATGTCATAATCACTTCCATGGCTTTGTAAGGAAGAACCTTACAGGTACTTGAGATATGGGTGTATGGAGGCTTTGGGTATGTTCC
>JAQIXQ010000945.1:0-19041 GCA_034700485.1 Pseudosinella alba
GTTACGGACGCAATAAATGTCATTGTTTGCTCCTTTATGAACCTTCTCGATGACGACAGCAATTTTTGAATCTCTCTGGAAATGCTCCAGTGTTGTGGTTTTGGCAGTGCTCGCGTTCCACCTAATTCTCAATCTCAAAACATAAACAAATATCGCTTTCACTTCATTTGATACAACCATTATTAGTAGTTGGAGCTCGGACATATTAATTATGCGTTGGCTGCATCACGGGCATATTCATTGAAAACTCAACTGGGAGTCTCAGTCACTCTTTTTAATTTGTACATGATTTTTTTTGCAAGAAGGCAAATATGCAACGTGTCCAAACACAAGCGTCATTTTCTAATGTAAGAAATTGGCACATATAAATGAGTCCACATGCTAATTAATCGGAGGTTAAAAAACAATTGCCCATTCCTATTCTTCAATCACACTTGATGTAGATTCCTTCATTTTCAGTTGGTGACGTATGTCACCAACTGAAAATTGGTCAGTTGGTAACTCTTTTAAAAAGTAATCTGTAGCTGTTATAATATCCGCAACACTGGAATCATGTCCCTGATTGAATTTGGAAACTCACGTTGATTTGCAGCATTACGTATGATTTTGTGAGGCAAGTTAGGGAAATATTGCCTTTGGCATTATATTATAGCCTTGCCATCGCACTTAGCCATTTTTGGTCGATTGCTAAGCTCAATTATCATAGGACACAGTCTGCAAATAGTATGGAGGAAACGTGACATGTATTGCCTGACAGTGACATATGTGGGCTTGCATAAAGCTCTTCGGCTGTCCTCCCCCTCCCAATTTCAAATGTATGAAATTGGCAGATGTTAATGAAAAACGAATATGTACACTATAAATGCTGCATACCGAGTGCAGTTTCACTTGGAATAATTTCATACCAAGTCTCAGTCTCAACGACGTTAGAAAAGATACGTATGCTGTCGCACGGACAGTTTTTAAGTTGTACGTTTTTGTATCCCTGAAGTCTGGAGAGGCCGTGGGGTTGACCTGACCTTTTTTCACTGACACAGGTGCATGATGGCGAGGAAGATTAAGGGTCCACATTATATTTGTAGATCATTCTAGTTATTGTATTTTTAAAGATTACTGGTTTTTATTGGTGTCTCCATAAGAAAATGCTCGTGAAATCATATCTTGATTTTTCTTTTCTCATCCCAGAGAGAAAATATTATATATATTGAGTTGGGAAGGTAGCCGGATTTACAATTTAAAATCAAAGGTCAAAGATTGTAGTATTTTTGGAACTGAAGGTTTGGATTTGTTTGAGAGAGAAAAAATTTCAAAACTTTATTTATTGAACGATTTCACAATTGTTACGAATAAATTCTATGCGATAGTGATAGGGGATCCGTAAGCAACAACGGTTGTGCTCTGCATATTTCCTCACCTCTGGGTGAAACATCTCGTCGGTGAAACAGTAGGAATGCCCCCTAATAGAAACATAAGAGTAAATTAATTAGCATCGATATTTTTATAAATATTCCGCTCACTTTTCTTCTTCTTTAACTTACTTAGTATCTTGTTTGTGCACAATTATGCAGCCTGGAACTCAATGTCCACCGCTGCAAGGTAAACTATGTAGATTTTAGTGTATTTATTTACAAATTGATGTCAAAACGCAAAACAAATATTTACAATTTTACAAAAATTAATTCAAAATGCTGAAAATAGTTTACATTTTTTTCTCAAAAAAGTGTAATTGAGATTTTTAATTTGTAAATACAAATTACACGTAAATTAAAATTAACAATTATTTATCTGCAAGTTCCCCTTCTTGTTGGCAACTGCATGTATGGAATTTTTAAATCCCCCTCTTACAAGTTTATTCCGCTGTTACTGAACGATATCCCAACTTGCTCAAGTGATTTCACTCCTTTAGACTTCGTAGATTGTGTGGCAGATGTCAATACACATTTGAAACAATACACGAATGTATTCTTATAAACTGAGTCTACTGTATTTTTGACTCTTGTCATTTTATAATGTAGGAAATTGACAAGGTTTGATTTACGATAAATGCATGATGTGTAACTTCAAAAATTTTAATTCCCAATACGAAAAGCCTGGCGTGACAGACAGAAATGTGACTCTTCATGTCCATATCTATATCTGATGAGCCTAAATGACGAATTAATTAACTCGTACCTATTTTTCGACTCTAGTTGGACGGCGCGCTCTGATATCACGAAAGGTTTAGGATTCATAGGGCCATCCCGCCCACCATACGATTAGCAACGGAACTTAAATTAAGATGCATAAATCTATTTAGTATGCTCATTGAAATATCTGGTTTCCGGGGCTCTATATATAAATTTGATAGTAAATTGTAACTTTTCACGGTGATTCAATTAAATACTTTCTCAGCCCTCATCAGCTCCAATAATTAAATGTAAGAATGATACAAATATATCGATAATTATTCATGTAGAACAAATAAGATTTGGTCATTAAATGATTAATGTCTGATAGATTTTGATAATAATCTGATAGATTGATTTGATGTACGAAAATGATTTTATTAATTGTTAACGGTTGTATCAGTTTATGGACTTGTCTATTATAATAATTGAAATACTATGGCATGAACTGTCCTTTTGTTACATCGGCTTTTCTGTAATGTGTTAGGGTAGTAAGAACAATTGTAAAATTGATACCTGTCAACACACGGCTAACAAAATTAATCAATCAATCAATCAATCAATTTTTAGGGTTTAGCTAGTAATGTACCCTTGCAAACTTTTATTTCATTTTTGTTTCCTTGTTTTTCTGTGATATTCCAACAAACCCTACAAACAATGATTTGAAACGCCACAATCATCGACATGAAGTAAAGGGCCTTTTCGAAATACAACTTTTTTCGACTTTGATGTTGTAAACCACACATACCCAACTATAACCTTATGCTTCATGAATAGTTTGCCTGTACTTATGTATAATATATTCGATTTGATCACTCAATGACTAATGTTTGATCTATTATTAGGGTTTAGCTAGTAATGTAAACTGGCTGACTTTTATTTCATTTTTCTGTTTCCGTTATTTCTCTGCTGCACTCGGTCAGTCCATTATTCTCCTGTTCTGGATGAGTCTGAACATAATTGAGGGTTACATCTCGTTATCTCCGGTGGACCAGTTGCGTATTAAAAATGCACAATGAGGTTGCCCTTTTTATCGCTGGCAATATTAATGATAAGCGGTCGTACGTCCAAATTGCCAATCCAAACCACGAACGAATAGGGTCCCATTTGAAAAAGAGTAGAAGTTGAAGTAGAAATTGGGAAATCTAAATACACCTCCAAATATACTCAGGAGTAGTTCAAGCTAATGCTTTCACCAGGGAAGAAAGCGATGTATAACTTTTCTCACGAACTCCAGTCAATATGAAATGTATGAAATTGATAGAAACTAATGAAAAACGAATATTTACTTGATGTGCTGCATCCTGTGTACAATTCCGGTCCGACTAATTTCACTATTCAAAGGCGGAATTACTGGGAATGAAATTGCTTGACACACAGCAAAACAATACCATTTAATTTGGTTTGTGCCATTTGAACCTATCTAACAAAATGAAGTTAATATGACTTCCAATTTGAGCCAAGTTGTTGTCTCCTCATTATTCCTCTGGATTCCGTAGATATTCAATACTAGTAATTTATAAATTTCATCATCCACTCCACATATCATCATGTACCATTTCGTATTGACTAGATATTGAAATTTCAAAGAGGCCAATGTTTGGATTCACATATTTTGAGCCATATTTTGCCCACAGATATCTGTTTTATGAAATTAAACGCATCTCAATGTCTTCAAGTGAAGAATGTTAAAAAATAACTGTTCCAAAATCACGTAACATATTGTTGTCATTTTGCAATGTATGAATCTGACTAGACAAGAAAAAACTGCATTAAATTATATTAAGATCCTGCTGCTTACAAATAAACTCTCCCCCTGGAGGGGTTAAAAACATTTTAAGTCATTATCTTTTAACAAGGGATGACATGACAATACTGATTCCGGTCTACGTGGTTATCTAAAGCTTGCGGAATGATAGAAATGCCTGGCCATGATGAATTGCGGTGGTAATTTATCTCCAAAAGAGAAATGATCCTATTCACTAATAACCCAACGGCAAATCCGTAATGTCCAGCAAGGCAAATTTGTCTGGGCTTTAATTTCTTCTCAGCATTAAATTTTGCATCAAGAATTGCTTTTGTTTTTGATGAGCGCTTGATGTTTTTTCCAATTGAGTCTCAATATAAGTTTTAAGTTTCCTCACATTTACATCGCTGTTTTCACTTTCAAACGTAGTGATTGTGGAAATAATTAATCCAGATAACATGTCTAATATAGCCGCATCCTTGACTGACGATAAGCCTTGAAAGTCGATATCCGAAAGTACTGGATTGGCTACAATGTATTGTCGTGATTGGGGCAATGTTTCTGATAGTCCTCACAAGAATATTTTTCGTCAACTGATGTAAACGATGAGTTCCATGGCCGGAAAATATCTTTCATTTCGGGATTCCACAGGTCTCTCACTGCTTAGGTAATAAGCAGCGATGTTTGTAATACTACTAAATCGTCCCGTCTGAGTAATTGAGTTGAAGAAGTAGCGCAAGTCTGTAAATATATAAACTAGTACATAATGCATTTCACATGGAATTCACTTGAGTTATTGCCGTCTCCTTAAGAACTGATATATATAGAATTTAAAGGAGCTCATTTCATTAAGCATATTAACTAAATGTGCATATATTCCATAAAAAGACTAAGCTGACAGACGGATATCATACTTCATTGAATAATCCGACTCAGTCAGTTACTCATGATATGATAGGTGGGTTAAATGTTACTTTGGCATAAAGTGTTTTTAATTTCATCAGGTTTACAAGCAATTAATTTATGACGATATCCTAAATGACGCGATACCGCATAGGTATTCGAGATGCATTTTAATCATTTTCAATGTAAGAAAATAATTCACTTTATCTCTACCGTGAAAATTTACCGACATCAGTTTTTGTCTGAAGTTAAAGTACCAGAATTCGGCCGTGCCTCATAAAGTAGATTACAATTGATTTTTTTGTATAGCCGTATTTGAAAGATATTAATATATTAATCACCACATTATCCAAAGCATTTTTTGATGAATACCCTGACAAGTCATTGGAACGAGTTTCAATACTTTCTGAAACAGTTCCAATGCTTAATATAAGTGACGCATCACTGATGCGTCCCGCATGGTCTCGTACTCAGCCTTTTTGTTTTTCATGTATGTAGCCAGTACATCCACCTAATTCGACCAAACCGGTCATCATATACAATTGAAGTTCGACTTCAATGTTCAAAGCCTCTGAAACATCCTTGTATGAATTGGCAACTCTAGTCATTTTTGAATGTATGCAAATGACAGAGATTAACGAAAGACAAATATATACTGTAAATGTTGCATACTGTGTGCATGTTTCCCAAAGGTCATTCCAAGTCGGAACCACTTCCAAGTCCAAGTCTTGATTGTTCTGTTGCACTTGATCATCTCATGGTCACTCCATAGATCGTCAAAAGCTTCATAGTTCTCCAGAAGCCCATCATGAATCTCAAAGTCCTCATTATATGTGCGGTCCTCTTCATCCTTTTCAAACAATACATTTTTTTAAGTACGAAATATTGTAATATACCAGGAAGAAAATTATTGTAATATTTTCTTTCCCCTTCTTCATCATTCCTATCATAATCATTAACTTCATATTATGGGTCATTGTCTTGCTCTAAAGCGAATCCGTGATGAATTCCTTGCACAGAAAGCCTGCTTCAGAAAATCCATCCATGGTCTATAATGTAGATCCACCCCTCTTCCTTGTTGTTAGCACTCTTCCGTTTACTTGCCTCATCGCATAGAACAAGCACTGCTACACAACGAGAACGAGAAGGAATCAAGTACTCCTCCTTTTGGAACCATATGCACAAGGTCATCTTTGCGTTAAAATCCACCTTCTTCTTCCGAATAGAGTAGAATCGATTCTTCTCCCCGTAAACGTCGACGTCCCGATAAGACACAACTACGCTGGATGAAGGAGGGAGGATCCGCAACGTTACTGGTCTGCGCTATTTCCTTCAAAAATCTCACCATATCAGTATGGGAGTTCTGAACGAAATTGAGATTGGAAATATTCGAGAAAAATATTTACCGTAGAAATTGAGACGACTAAGATTCAAGGACAAGTGTGAACTTGATGAGAACTGGGGCTAAACTACCTTTTTATAGGAGCTCCGACTCTGCCTCGGAAAAAGGAAAGGATTGAACTAACCATGCGAAACCCCCCACTTGCCTTCAAATCTTGCTTATATGCCAATTGAACGATCTCTTGACGTTTTAAAATGAGCAAAGACTCGGGATAGGAATGAGTTTGTCGGTCTTTGAATCATACATCAAATCAATGATTTCACTCCATTCGACTTTGGAGACTGTGTGAAGGCTGCCGAAGCATTTGCAATAATACACGAATGAATATTTACAAATTAATGTGACAAATAAATCTTCATTTCCATATGTTTGTGGGGTGACCAATTCTCAGGAACTTCATCCATCCCGCAGTGACGGTATGAGATTATGTTGACCAAGAATCTGCAACAAAAAAGGAGATAAAAAACCAAAATTGTATTAGTAATTAGATATTAAGACAGGATGAATATATGACAGTGGCAGCCCTACTTCAGCAAATACAGCTAATTTGAATATGGCTGATAGTGAGGTTCAAACATGTTCCTTTGTAAATTCCAAATTCGAAAAGGAGTTTGAATTTGATATTACTTGTAATTTGATAGAAGGAAATCAGGGCTCGATAAATTTATGTTGAAGTAATCTTTGGTATCGAGTCTTATAAGAGATAACGATACGGATGTTTCTCGACTCTCGACCTACTCTAGTCATTTGAAATGTATCAAATTGATATAGAATGATGAAATATGGAGATAAAATCTGATTTATTTAGTTACATCCAAAGTTTTCAACTGAACGTACATACATTCTCTCCGTCACATGGAAACCACCTTTAGCTCGGCTCTTGGCTGGGATTCCCGATTCTAGTGTAGTTTAATGGAAAGAAATCATGGCTTTGATCCAGAATGTAAGATCTTGGTACCCTTTTATAAAATGGACTGTTGAAGGTTGTGATGGTGGAAGATGCTCGGTCCGACATAAGAACAAACCAGAGACTAGAAAGTTTTGCTCTGTAGAACATCTCTGTATTGTTGTTGATAAATGACAATCGAGCACGTTGATTTAGAATTTAATTCTAAAGTATAAGTGAATAGCATAAATTCAAAATGTTTAAGACAGTGAAAACGACATACAGAAATCATCCTTGCATCCATAATGTATCAAAACATTCTGCCAGTTTCATTTCAAATTCCGAGCAATCCTGCTTTCTCAACCTAGACATCTTCCAATCCTCTCTCCGTATGATGGTATCAACTCCAGTCAATTTCAAATGTATGAAATTGACAGATTAATGAAAAACGAATATGTACTCTATCTATATTGTATACTGTGCATGGTTCCAGTTACACTAATTTCATTCCAAGTCGTAACGACGTAAGTAAGACAACCAACTTTCATTTGTGTCATTTTCAGTATAATGGGAGTGTGCACGGTACACAAATTATAATTAATATAATGACATCCCAAAATGATGGATGTTCCACAAAAAAGTATGTGGTTTCTTTTTGATTGGTCAGATCTCCACGTTGCTTTGAGTTAGGCTATCACCCGTTGTCGGGAGTTCAAGAGTGTGAGATCCCTACTGAGCATATACAAACGGAAGCCCATGAACCTTTAATTTAACTGCGTGCGTGCGTGCGTGCTTTATTAGAAGAGTAGCAATATAAATTATGTTATTATAGCATTGAGCTTAAATATCTGTATTATTTTTATCGAGAAGCAAGTTATTATTAACTAACAGTCCCAGATTACAAATCTAAAGTCCGTTTTTGCAGTCTGAAATATTTAGAAAATATTTTTAAAGTCTGTTTTTTGGTAGTTCAAAATCAAAGCACGTGGGAACTGGACCAATTTGTTGCGCTGATTACGAATCTAAAGTCCGGTTGGGCAAAGTGGGGCAAAACTGTAATATTTAGAAATTTTAGATTTAATTAGACTACGTTTAAGCGTCGGTTTAGGTGAATAGGTTATAAAAAAATTTGCTGGTCGTCATTCCAAACAAATTTGTGAATTACCGCACGAAATATAGACCCAAGGTCATATGCATTCGCTACCAGTGGCAACAAGATGATTCACAAATGAAAACTCCTTGAAAATGGTATGACGGTCCGGCAAAATTATCAGTGAGTATATTACAAGTATCAGGGCGGTACGGATAAACAAGTCAGTCCAATTTTGATTTAGTCTTTACTTGATGAACAAATGGTAAATTGAGAATTCAATTCCTGGGCTGTGGCTATATCCCAATTTCAAACATCAATCACCCCCTTCCAATATATAATTTCAGGATATATCTGGACTCGACATTAAGCAATGTATGCTCTCTGTTGCCCTTGCCAAACTTTTCTACAGTTCTGGCAATATGACCAAAGATTAGTTTGTTGGTTCAACCGTTGGAAGGGCGGTTATGATAATCTGCTACCATTTAGGATGAAAGATTTGGACGAATGATTTATTCTGGACTGAATTTATACAAATGAATGATGGTATAATAGGAGGAGGCCCCAGTTGGACGATATTTCCAAGCAGGTCTTAATTATAAATAAAGACCTATACGCAGGGTAATTTAGCTCAAAGCAAGTGTTTGTTCATATTCCGTATGAATAAGGTCGTAATCGACACCAACTACAAAAATAAACTGTAGCAGATGAATGTAATTTTGCTATTTTAGTTATCATAGATTCTTTAGGTTATGTGTTTCCTGTGCTTCAATAATGGTCTGATATGAAACTCGAGAGGTTCTCAAGTCTTCTGTTCTGTTGAAAAACATTGACTTTCTAATTCATATTTTTAGAATAACACGTAAAAATAGCACTCGCCTAATTGTCACATATCAACCGAAGATGCGTGAGATTTCAACATTTAGTTACTAAAACAAGTGCAAATGAGTCGAACAGGGTTTTTTAGAAGGAAGCTATCTAAACTAAGCTCGAGTGAACCAACTAGTTCGGCATTAAAACTTAGTATTCTCCATATTTTGAAAGAATGTATCCAGTCTTTATCAACCTGATTATTATTTAGCCTAGAAATAACTAAATTGACGAAAAATAAGTACTTAGGATTAGCCTTGACCAAAAGCTTATTTATATCCCCCGATATTCAACAAACAGACGAGCAAACTAGACGAAATGTTCATAAATGCAAGCAGAATAGTACATTACAGTGCAATGGTTATCGTACTATTGACTATGTTGAAATATTTTATAATTGCACATTAAAACCTTCCTGTTTTTCCGTTTCTTTTTTTTATCAAATCCAATTCAAATTCACTCATTGTGAGTGCGTTGGTGTATTTTTTATTCTGTTCTTCCATTATACATGCCTAACATTAACAACGTTGATAATAGCGTCGAAAACATTTTTCACCACATTTGACTGTTATATTTTGAAAAACTAAAAGCCAAACCAAACCATTTTAAATTATCTGGAATATTTTTTTGGTAAATAGAGGTTTAAATAGATCTTATAAATTAGCTAGTTAGGATATGTAGTAATATAATGTATAATTAATAATTAAGTGGACAAAGATTTTAATATTTAAGTTATTTAACATGTTTAGTGTAGATGTAACAGATTTTTTTTAATTTGTCATGTTTAAAATAAGTAATTAATTCCATATTCTCCATTTACGCTGCTGAATGTGGTGGCTATGTGAACGTAATTTTTGATGTATTTATATATTTATTAAATAATTTCTAAAAACAAAATAATGTATAATGTATAATAATAGTACGACCACAAGGGTTGCAAATAAATTAAACCAAGCAATGGTGTCTCTTTGTAATCAAATTATGTGATTAATGATCGTAAGAACCGCTGGTTATATCGATCGAAATAAATATCTATCTATCTCTATCTATCTGGTGTCTCTTTGAACAATATACTAGTCGCGTTTTATGAGTGTCACATAATTATTTTTTCTCGACTAAACACAAATTTCCATCCGTTGCATTTCTCTCGTTCCGCCACCAGAATACACAATTCCTTGAACAATTACAAACCATTTTATATATTATCAAACTAGCATGATATTTGTTATCTTTTAATCATAAAAAACAATTTAAATCAGTAAACAGAATCCTCCTGTATTGCAAAACATGCGATAATTTTTTAGGCTGATTAATTAATACGCGGAAATAATTTTATAACATGATCAAATCAAATGATCCATATGGATGATTAACTCATCGTCCCTTTCACCGTAGAAATGATCCTGAAAAGTGCAGAAAATGAAATTACATAATATATTATACCAAAGGGAACACTATTCATGTAACATAAATATAGCCAATTAGTAAAAAAATATGCTACAACTTACCATTCACAAATAACATATTTATTCAATCCCATAATCCTTCAACTCCGCCAAAAGCCTTTGAATATACTCCGGATCTGGATAACCATGTCGCTTCACTCCCCCTCCCAAGGAGGTCTTATGATGAATGTTCCACACCAGCACATTCTCCCTTCCTGTTGTCAGACTATTCCCAATCACAAAGCACAATCTCCGATCCCACGCCACCCTCAACAGTTCAACTACCCTCTTCCCCTCTTCATTGTCAGGAAGGTAGCCAGTCCTGTAAAGATGATATTGTCCTGAACTGACTGAGTAGGTCACTTGAATTGTGCCACAATCTGGATAGCCTTCACAGGAACTGGGGATATCCGAAACGGTCATCGTCCCATCCGGACAGTCGCCCACTTGCGACCCGCTAACTGACTGACAAAATGGGCATCGAACGGATGTGTGAAGGACCCCTGACATGGTGGTCCCGCTGCTCTCAATGGTTTGGTAGCAGGTCAAGCACAATTTGTGGCTGCAGGTGAGTTCCTTCCAATGTGATGCGGAGGTGTCATATTCATTGCAGCAAATTGGACATTCTTCCATCTTCGCATCCGGCACAAGTAAAATTGGCTTCTTTTCTATCTTCGGCTTCTTAGAATATGGCATAGTTTGTTTGCAGATACTGCGAAGGTCATATCCTTTTGAGGTCACCGCTGCTGCTGCCCCTGCCCCAGGTGTGGATTTGGTTTTATTGATAACACCGCCCACTCCCAGAGATGGTAAGAGGCCATGAAGATTTGGTCGCGGTCGGAATGTGGTGTTACTGTCATCTTCGTGATCCATAAGGAAATTGGCAGCTAGTTTTAGACGATTATTAAACTTTTCCAAAACTTCCCGGTTTTTCTCAACATCCGCAAATCCAAGACTGGCCAGTTTGGCAATATTTTCCTCCAGAAGTGTCTCTGTACTTGCACTTGAACTAGCCATGGAAGTTGACTTCTATTATTAATTGACTATAACTCTACCACCCCATAAGGATGACGGAGAACATGGAACATAAGCGGTGACGCACACTTTAAGTATTTATGGACAGATATTAACTGCAACCTATTGCAATTTTCAACAAGTCGATGTGGCAAAAAGCAGCGTATCGTTTCTTGTATGTATTCAATTTTGCAACACCTCATATAACCATAACAGGTAGACTTTCATCCAATGCGAGCATATTTTTTTTGTTCAATGTTTGCTCTCATATCAATTTTTGCAAGATAATACCTTATCTAGGTGATAGTGTTGATGAGATAAATGAGACGACGGATAATAATATTGGAATTGAAATATCGTGGAATAAAAGTTTATTCTCAATGTTAATGATCTGTGGTTGCAATGGGCCAAATTGGCAAGTACGGGTAAGAAAACTCGTATCAATATGATGGGTATCAACATCATATTACTACTATCCTCCTGACTATGACTAACACACATGACAAGAATATATTTTGTGATAACAAGATCCAATTCACAGGTACGTTTTGTCAGACAAAAAGTTTATATTTAACTCATAGTCATGAAGCAAGATCAAGTAAGTAAGTTGCAAAAAATATAATGCGTAAGTGAATTGCTTGCATGTTAATGATGGGTGATGATGATATGATGATGTGATGATACATCCCGGTTTCCATGAATTCTATTTTTAATTATCATTATGCCAATGAAATACAATTAAGTTTAGAAATAATCCATTTGCTTCTTTTTGTTCTATGGTATTCCAAACAAATTAAAATATGCATGCGCACTTTTTGACCTCCGAAAGTTCATCCTTACTGGAAATACTGGAACGCTATTCTCACCAAAATATCATATCAAAATATGTTAAGTAACAGAGTCATGTCCTGCCTTTGATCCAGCAACTTGCGCAAACCTCAATTTATCTGATTTAATGATCTGCCTTTTCCTTTATGATATGATGATGGGTATGATGTGAGACGAGATAATGTATACACTTTTGTCATTCATTCATTTCACTGTGAACGTTTTGAATGATCGGTGGAATGAGAGTGCTCGTCTAAATATAGGCAGATAAATGTGACCATTGCTTCGTTGAATTTAGAAACGTTCCTTTCACCTTGGTCGGACGGGTGCCAACATTTAGGTAACAATAGATACTTGAATAGAAAACTCGGGTTAATGATTCCTCGGAGCTGTTATCGATATTGATGACCATGACCGATGATGATGACCATAGCGGACAAAAAGGATATCCGACTATCCGCTTCAGTGATGGCTGAATTTATACTCAAACTGATTTTGTTTTGATAACCAATTAACCTTGCATCAGATAATGGCGTTTTGTTGATTGTGCGCACGCTGATGATCATTTTCATTGTCTCATCCGATATGAAGTTAACTTATGAATTTGACTTTTTAATGGATAATTTATAACCTATCTACCCAAATAGCCAGGCCAGGTGTCTTTTTGCACCGGCTTAAAAGGACTGCCTCTGTTGCCCCGGCATTTATTATCCCGGTTGACTGCCATCTCATCTCATTTCTCAACTTGGTTGGGAATAAAAATGCCATTTTGGTTTAAATATTTCAAACAATTATTTTAATTTAAAAAATCAGTACCCTTTTTTATAATAATATTCTTATATAAAATAATCTATGAACGGGAACAAGATGACAGATAACCAGAGTCAGAACCATTCCATGGAGGATACATTCCTTTCCGAGTCTCCCAAGTTGGAATCTAATTCTGGAAGGATGATCCCATCATCCTCGCAAGCAAATCGCGCTAGAGGAGCCCATGGATACGGTAGCTTTTCTCCGACATTTATCGCCATCGTTCTGGTGGGACTCTTAACTGGCTTGTTATTATTATTATTATTATTATACTTTATTGCAGATTTCAGCTTGATCATGACATGACAGTAGAAATCCATATATAGGTTAGGTAATGTAATTGCATGTGTACAAGTATTTGACATCCCGTGGAGAATGGAAAACAGACTCTAAAAAAGACCCCTGGGGGTAAGAAAAAGATGGAACATAAAGAGATAAAAAACCTTCCCCAATAGAGTTTAAGACTCCATTCCATTTGGCCGGTTGTCAACGTCGTCAGTAATAGTACAATTATAAACATTATATAGGTAATCTTCGTTATTATTATCACAGAGCAAAAGGGAATTCCACTTAGCATACAAAGAAGAGTCTAAAAATATTTTTGAATGATATATCGATTTTAAAATAGGATTTGATGTAGCTGCTAATCTCCGCATCATGGAGTGTGCTGCCCTACGACAAGTCGCGTTCCAATCCATTATGCCATTCGTAGCAAACATCTCACTCGCACTTGAACCTCGCTTATAACCAAAGATGGTACGAAACGCATCATTGTAGGCCACTTTCACTTTTGTCATTTGCTTCTGATGTACCGGAAGCCACAAGCTTTGACAGTATATGGTAGAGAAAAATGTCTTAAATAGATACAATTTTATGTTGGTGCTGCATGATCTGAATTTTGAAGATATTAAGTTAGCTGTTGCATATAGTTCACGCTTCCTTTTGGACATCTCAGCATGATCCCTCTCCCAGCAGCTAATTTCATACCCCAAATATCTGACAGTGTCCACCCAGCTAATGATGTTATTATTTAGTCTTACAACGGGTCTGCTTATATCCATGTCCCTAGGAATAAAAGCTTGACAGAATGTTTTAGTGGAATTGAAAGTGAGATCATGACCATGTGCATAATTTTCGCAGATCTTCAGCAGTATTTTCAGAGCTTGGATTGAAGTGGTGATGATGCAAATGTCATCTGCATAACAAAAATGGTTGCAGGTAGATGATCCCACATGGCAGCCAATACCAGTGTTCGATAGTTCGACACACAGGTCATCTAGGTAGATGGCGAAAAAGTGGCTCGAGGCCACGCCCCCTTGGCGGACCCCTTGAAGGACAGGAAACTCCGCAGAAAGCAAATTTTTCCATTTGCAAGCAAATTTCTGATTTTGAAACCAGAAGATCAGAAAGTTGAGGGTCTCATTGCTGAAACCCCTCTTCATGAGTTTTTGGATTAGGATGTCATGGTTGACTTTGTCGAAGGCCATTGAGGCATCCAAATAGCACATATAGATGGGCGTGTCCTTCCGTAGATAATGATGTGCAATTTGTCGAAGTGAAAATATGGCTGTTTCCGTTCCCACCCCTTTTTTATATCCAAACTGAGATGGTTGCGTTTGGATTTTATCCCAATTTTGCAGGAGTAATAGCAATTCAAATACTTTTGAGATAATTGTGGCTAAGGCTATTGGTCGATAATTGGTTAATTTTGAGGGATCCAATCCCTTCTTTTTAATTATTGGCACCAGATTCACCTTGAGCATCGAATTTGGAATAAAGGAGTGCGCAAGACAACAGTTATATAGGGTAGTTAGACACTGAGCAATAATGTCACCCCCAAGCAGAAGTGACTCTGCCGTTATTCCATCAGGTCCAGGCGATTTTCCCATTTTGAGGCTTCGCAGACATTCCTTTGTGTCAATAATGGAGACACTGGACGAGTTCCCATCTCTTTCTCTCATTGTTGGATTTGGACCAGTTGAATTAAAGAGGCATTTGTAATGCCTTCCCCACATTTCACATATGTTCTCATCTCCAGTTGCACCCTGAAGAGTGGTCACTTGTGGGATGAATTCATTTTTATTCTTCCCCGTGCCCTTAACTTTAGCCCAGAATTTTTGAAGGTTATTACCCTCGTATGAAACTGCCAAAGAATCCGCTAATAACTGCTCTTTTTTCCTCCTAGTATGCCTTAGAACATTTCGGAAATGTTTGCGAGCCGTTCTCATTTGCTCAAAAATAACAGGATCAGTTCGATGGGAACTCAGATATTGAGAGTAGAGATGCTTGTATTGATGATAGGCTCCTTTAACTTTGTCATTCCATCCGGGAACAAAACGATGACCATGTTGTTTAACTTGACACTGCTGGCTTTTGAGCATTTCCAGTCCACACCGGCTAATTGTTTCGATGAGTCGGTCACAATAATATTGTATTTGGGCTGTATGAGATGCACTATCACAATTTGCATTATCACAGATACTGTGCGCACACAGAGATTGTAGATGATCATTAACATTTTTGGCATATGCCAATTTTAGACTAGATGGAATTTTTTTCCAGTTTATCGTTGGCACATCAGTGTCAAATTTCTTGGTCTGGCTGCTATTTTGGAATGGAATTTGAAGAGATATGTTTAGCTGAAGCGGTACATGGTCACTTGCAGAAATAGAAGCCGGGAGGACGACATTGTTTATATTAGTTTTTAAAGCATTTGACACAATTATGTGATCAAGCCAACTTTGTGCATTTGAACCCTTACTAATGTAAGTTGAAGTTCCTGGGGGGAGGAGGAGGTTATCTATTAGCATGGAGTCGCTATCACTGCACAGTTGCAAGAGTTCACTGTAATTTGAGTGCTTCGGTGAGATATTGAAATCGCCAGCAATTATAAATGGACAGTCATGAGATATCATTAAGCTCTGCATTTTCCCCAGATATTCAGTGATCAAATCAGAATTTTCAATACTATTAACAGGTAGATAGACGTTGCAGATAAGGATTTCACCAACCGTTGTGCTTATTGTAAATGCTATGATTCTATTGTCATTAACTTTCACTTCAGTAACAAATTGTCGAAGCTGTTTTCTAATTAAAACAGAGACTCCGCCGTAGGGCCTTCCAGCTAAAGGAAGCCTATTGTTTGGCATCGCAGATTTGGATATATAGTAGTAGTCATCAAATTCGTCTAACAAATTGAATTCAAAGTTATGAAGCCACGTTTCCTGAATCATTATTATGTCAGGCTTTTCCCTGCACGATATCAACCACGACTGCAGCCAAACTCTATTTGTTTTTAGACCCTGGCTGTTCCATGTAATAATTTTATTTATCTCCTCCATGACTGGGATATAGGAGATGCATTCACAGCAAAAGTCGCAGGTTTATTCGCTGGTCGTTTCACTTCGGTGAAAGCTCTTACCAAAATGCCCTTAGGCCAATGTCGTGGTTCTAAGAATTCTTTGATACTTTCACCATTGCTATTGAGCGTAATTTTGAAAGATGTATATGTATCGAACTTTGTCTTTAAGTTTTCAACATTGAGCACATTCCATTTCTTTTCATCGGTTAAGTAGTTTTTAATTTGAGAATCATTTGTCCCCGGTCGGCAACGTGAAATAAAAATTTTTACTGGCCGAGTTCCAGTGGAGCCAAAGGCCTCAGTCTCAGCATCGCCTACAGTGGGGGGTTTTCGAGCTTTCCTCCGCCTTGGAAAGTTCCACCCATCATTTGTTTGCGTGGACCCTCCACTTTCTTGCACTATTTCGGACAGGGGTGTACTTTCATGAACATTACTTTTTCGCACAGGAAGTGAAGTGGGCTTTAGAATTTGCACATTCTCAGATCTGTCAGAGGAAATCAAAGTGTCACGAAACGAAGCTTTTTGTGGCTTGATCTGACTTGTAAATGATGTTAGATTGTCAATTTTCCCGGCTAAGCCACTAAAAGTTTTGCATATTTCTTCAACAGCGATTATGCGTGACTTGAGAAATTTAATTTCATTTCGCATTTGGATCTCGTCTGCTAAACCAGAGTGGACTTCACGAACTTGACTTAAATCAGCAGCAACAAATGGAAATTGTTTGCCTTGCCAATCTTTTTTACGCAAAAAATCAATTATTTTTGTCAATTCTTTAGTCTTATATTCAGGCTTTCCTTGGCCTTGACGTGCCGGTCGGTGTGGATAGGATGCATGTTCATTTAGACGGCTTATTGCACTTGTGATCTTGTCTGCACTGTAGAAATGAGTGAATGTCAGTACAATCTCTTCTGTGGTCTTTCCTGCAACTATGGCATGTTTAGCAGAAGCAAGCAGTTCATCAACTATATACACAACTGTTTCTTCATCTTCACTGTTAGTCCCCATCTTATCAATGCTACTGTACTAAGATTACACTAGCATGGTTAGGATAAGTTTGTCAAATATAAAACAATAAATACATATGTACAAAAAGTTTTTACAGACTTTTTACACATGGGTCACTGCTTAAAAAGCACTTCAGCATGTTTATTTTCAGTGTTTTCGCAGATTTAAATTAATCAATCAGAACACGAGATGTTACTGTACAGTGCTATCAATAATTTATATTTTTCAGCACACATTTAGTCATTGAAAAAAAAAATAACTTGTCAAGAGACAAAATTCCACACATCCTCACTCTGCAACTATTATGGAGAAAAATCAAAATTATGGTAAGATATAAATCATATTTAATTTATCTCGTAATTTGAGAAGCTGTTGGATTTTCTGTAATGTGCCAAACCAAGTCGACTGATCAGGTGTATTTAATTATGCTTTCCCTATCCAACTTTAGGATGAGCATGCATGTCAACAGTGACAAAGCCATAAAACAATTCCAGACTGAGCTAAGTGAGTTGGAAAGTCGTGCCATTGATAACGAGCAAGAGCTGAATGTCTTGAGAAGCCGGGTCAAGGTCATGGAATATGAGACATTTGAATCCCAGAAACTCCTGGAAGTAACCCCGCATACCAGACAGCCTGACACCATTAACGACCAGGTCCACCCGGAATCTTCTCAGAATGCCCCCTCCAAAGCTGAGCAATCCAAGCTCATTCTTGAACTGCAGACACTACAGACGACCCACGAAGAACTCCTCGTCCAGCTATCCCACCTGGACAAACTTTCCGAAGGGAAGGATCAAGAGTTAAACAAGCTAAAAAGTCAAGTTGGAGAGCTGAACCGTCAGCTAAATTCCAACAAGGTTGAGCTTCTCAGGAAGACTCAGGAGAACAAGTTATTGAAGGCAGGTCAAGGAACGGACGTACAAAAGCTCAAAGAAGAATTAAGCCTAGTCACCCGCCGGTTACCTTATGTTGAAGGAGGAACATTCAGAGATGAAGGAGGACTACATCCAACTTCTCAAAATATACAGGGTGGAACGGGGCGACACCCCTTGCACTTAGCGGCCCACTTCAAACGGCAAAATGAAATAGTGGAGCTTGTAGAGGAGGGCAACCCAGAAACTGGAGAGGATGTCGACATCAATGCCCGGAACAAGGATCTCCAAACCCCACTCCATTCCCTTGCCTATCCGCTTGACAAAAGCGACAGATTGCCGACCATAAAGTACTTGATTGAGAATGGGGCGGATGTGATGGCACAGGACGATCGGAATTTTACATTCCTCCACGATCTGTTCGAGAATGGGACGAACCTCACCCCTCCGGAACTTCACGATATTGCCAGCTTTCTAGTGAAGAAAAAATTAGCCAAGGTGTTCGACCTTCCTGACTCGTTTCATGGGACGACTCCCCTCCACGATTGAGGTGGAGGAAAGGACATTAGCCCTCCTCTACAAAAATGGGGTAAACTTTAATTCACTCAACAATTACGGAAACTCTGTTTTAATTTATGCGGCG
>JAQIXQ010000946.1:0-19041 GCA_034700485.1 Pseudosinella alba
ATGCATTTATAATGGCATATTTAACTTTAACTGTCCATAACTGCTAGGAGCCTGAACCTGGGGCGATACTACTACATGTCAGATTGTGGCCCATTTCATGTTCTATCAGAATACGTCAACCTCAGTAGGAGCTCATAGTTAGTTTGTTCCCTGCGCCGTCGGGAACTTTTCCATTTTTCACTTTTACACACCACCGCCTTATATCCTGACTAGGCTGAGGTGGATATGAATGTATGAATTTGAGAATGATGAAGATGAAGGTGCAAAAATGTACTCGGGCATTATTTTTTTCTTACACTTCCCTTCCCTGGATTTACATATGGAGAAAATACAAATCTTATTCATTCCCCCTTAAGAATGGACTATGCTCCTTGGTCCTATCAGTATCACCGTTATATTCACTTTCCCTCCCTGTCCATGTGAAATGTACAGGAATATGGGGTAGGTATATGACTTCACAATATGAGACGTGTTTCTAATCCGACTCCTCACATCTTTTAAAGCTCACTTTTACGTAAGAATATACGTTATGTAAGAAAGGAATATGAATAGGTATATTCTTCCAAATAGTCGGTCGGTGTTTTTTTCTTAAACTACATCTTTTGACGTATCCCTTCATGTCCTCTGCATATTTTGTACTCAGCATACATACATATTTATAAGGGGAGAAATTACTCCATGAAAACGAGAGGCCCTTCTCCAGAAACCGAGGGATGGGCGTTGAAAACAAATTTTTTTATAATAAATATTCCGCCATATTTACGGCTCAAAAGAGAAATTAATTTTTTTTCTCCTTTTTTCTTTCTTTCTTCCTCTGTGCTTCTCTTATGTATATTCTCTGGTGTGCTCCTTTCCATCTTCTTTTATTTCGTTTACTTTTTTCTTATATAATATGAATAAATGTATTCATCCTGTAGCTGAAGCGGTACAAGATTAACCGCGATGTTATTAAGGATGGGAAGGGAAGAAAGAAAAAAGGAGCAAATTTCTGATATATTAACTAGGCTATGTTCATGTTGAATAGAGTATATCATATCATAACATATCAAATCATATCATAGTCACTTTTTATATAATATGCTTCATCCCATCCCATATAATACTTTCAAGAGATACAAAAGAAGTCCCGGATTCTGGAAGTCGAATAAAAAGATGGAGGAAGAAGAAAAAGACGGAGGAGAGAGGGAGAAAATGGGAGATAAGTAACACTCGTTAAAATATGGCTTGCATACATGAATATACATTTCCTTTATTTTCGGAACATCCATCTCCTTCCCCAATCTGTGTTGGCGGCTCCCACACAGTTTAGCTTAAGTTTAGTTGAGTCTCCCTCTTTTCCCTATACAATAATTTTTCAACTGTGACTAACTTCCATCCAAGGAAGAAATCATCACTTACATGCACACATTCATAAAGCCACGGGAAGGGAAATAAAAGGGAACTACTAACTAGAGTGAAAGTACAAAAAAAGAATATAGTGGGAAAAATGTAGGAGAAAGTATTATATCGGCAACATCAACTATCAACCGTGATGGTATTTGTTTTTTTATACCAACGTGGACTCTACTATGCCATATTATACCAGATTGTAAATTGCACCGTCCACACATCCAACCAAATCCACTATTAAAAAGGGGTAAACAGAACAGAGATGAGGAAAGAAAAAATGCAAGAGATCATAAAGTACTATATAGTAGAGGAGGAAGGCAAGGATAAAGCATGAGAGAAAAGAATAAAAAAAATATGTAATAAAAAAATTGTGTTCACTATTTCCCTTCTATATAGTCAGTCAGCCAGTCTTAAATTCATCCGTTGTGTATTACGTTACACTCACCCCTCTGGAATATGTCTAGAGTGAAAGATATCCGGAGAGCTTAGGCTTCAGCTTCTAGACCATCTGGGAGGAGGGTTGTAATCCAATAAGAGAGGAGAGGGAGAATACCAATTCCAGTTATTAAAAAAGCCGAAAAAAGAGATAATGTGTAATGTATGCGTGAGGGTGGTGATGAGTCTTAACCAAAGAAGGACTAAGGAGGAGAGGAGAAAGTAATCTTTATCATACAAACGTACAGAGAGTAAGTTCAGCTACTAGTTACTTATCTTACGGCTTGGCTCATTTTTCTCCCATTCTTCTTCCTCCTGCCCTGCCTCTCCTTTTTATATTTTTTAATAGAAATGGGAGTAAGTAGTCTGGGGCAAATGAATGAGAGCTGTCCTACCGGGTGAAAGGGAAAATGAGGAGAGAGTGAAAAGAATCAAGTCATTCACACATATTTGCAACAAAAGGTGGGTGGTTCTGGCCTAGCTATGATTCTTTCCCTCTCTCCCTATTCATAAGCTTTCTTTTTTCCCAGAGTCATTCTTCTCATAATCATAATCAGAGAATTTTCTCTCATTTTTACTTTCCCCAGAACCCCAGCTAGGTGTACATAGGTGTAGGTACTCACCTATAGAGAGCAATTTACCGGAGTGCATTGTGCGTCAAAAAAGGGTATTGTACTTTCACTTTGTACTTTGTACAAAGCCATATTACCGTAGGTACTTGGCACTTGGCTTGGGTTAGGTCCCTACATGTACGATACTCCCATTTACAATATCAATATATTCAAGAAAAAAACTTTTTTTCTTTAAGCTTTTGTCCATTTATAATAATGGGAGTGTGCAGAGATATGGCTAACGATTCACCCACCACGATAGGAAGGCACTGGTTGAGGGAAAGGTAGGTAGGCGTGTAGAAAATATAAAAATGCAGATTTATATTTTCTGACTTAAATGGGACAAAAAAAGGCTTTTGTTGCTGCTGTTCATTCTGTTGCTCCTCTCCAGCCAGTTGAATGGTAGTAGAGTGAAAGCGTGGATGAATATCTTTCTCTCTCTATTCTGTGTTCTCTATCAGGCATTTTCTATGGTGTCCCGCAATCTTCCGTGCTTGTCTCAAATTTATCTCTCGTTCCATCTTTATGATCCGTTGGGACTTGGAAGCAAAGCAGTTGAGCCTTCACATCCTTTCTTCTAGTCCTCCTCCGCCGTTACATTGCTGACTTGGTTGGGGTTTTTCCCCAACTCCTTCCCTCTGCGATGAGGAGAATAAGACAGATGAAGGGAATACAAAAAAAGTAGGAAATTACGGTGGACATGTTATCCTCTATCAAACATATCTTATTGTTCTTATCCTTATACATGTGTATAGTTAAGTTTTTAACCTGGACTGGCGGAATATCTTGATTTTAAAAACACTTTCTCCATCTCCGCCAATAAGACCCATCCCATATCGTACTTTCACTCCTCTCCTTTAAAGCAAAGGCAGGGCTGAGACAGCATTAGTTTTTATGTAGAGGAACATGAACATGCCATACCATACCATGTCCTTCCTTCCTCCCATCTTCCATCCAGCAACCTTCATTTTTAATATTGCTTCATTTTTTATATTAAACAACTTGTTTCGTGCTGAGACAGAGATTTTACTTATCACGGCGCGGCGTTTTTTTTTGAAGGACGAGAGAAACCCTCTTCATTTAACGTGCATGACACTTGTTTTATACGCTCTACTTACTTTTGGCCTGCATCCTTCTCTCAGTTCTGGGTACTCTGCAAATTATTAGGATATAGCCTAACTACATAGATCCTTAAGGAACATGCACAAATGAGCATACCTACACTATACTCCTAACAAGATATACACGATTGTGAAGAAGCCGGAAAATTCGTTAGTAACACAACTTATTTGTTATTATCTATCCTGGGAATACCCAGGGGAGCCAAGAGAGAGACAAAAGATCAGAGGTTAAGATATGATTCATATTTAAAGGGAGGAGTTGTCTTTACTTAAATACCTACACAGGTTCATCAGTGTACTATACTATGTGTCGTGTCTTGTCTGATGATGATTTTAAAGACACCACACCATGTACACTGCGGAACGTCATTTCTTCAAATAGGCACATATCTAGAGTTCTATCTATAGTGGTGGTGGTGGATAAGGATGATTTTATTTTATTCAAGTTTTACTCTCCCCTTCCTACGTGCGTACGTGCGTACGACTCTTTTCCTCGCAAAATACAAAATTATACTGAAGGATATGGGATATGATTATATCGCAGCTAAAATCTTTCATTTTGGACTTGCCTTGACTGATCCTCAAAATGAAGGGATCCTGAAGAAAATGAGGAAGATCTTATTTTGCGGGGTATCCTAATGAAAATTTTGGAATTAAATTCACCCACTCTCATTTCCACTCCATATCGGGTTAATTTCTCCAGGACGTTTACAGTGTCGACAAGCCCATATATGAGTTTATGAGAATGAGCTCTTTCTTAATTAAGGCATGATATGATACCATTTAATCTAGTTGGTTCTATTTAAACAGAAACTATTTTTCCAATTTCGCAACCGCCAAAAACCAACACGGTCAATTTTACCAAAAGTTAAATAGATAATTATATTGCCGAGGGCGATCCATGGGTGAATTGACCACCACAGGATTGGGGCCTCTCTCGAAAATTAAGGACACTTCTAAGCAGACACTCCCACATTCATGCTGCTTTAGAATTCTTAGACATTAATGGGAGCCAGAGAGCATTGTACAATGTTGTTCATTATAAAACTGGAAATTATGCCCGACACTAATATAGATTGAAATAAGTTCATCACTCATTCAACTCTGGGCGTGTACAAAAATCTTCGGGAATGGACAGGTAGTCAATTCGGATGCTCCCATTCCGGGCTGATGATATGTTGAATAGTTTAATCATTATTACGATGTCATTACTTCCGAAAGCAAGTTGGAGAGCCCCGTTGTAGAATTCCATGAACCATGTAACATGCCCTGAACTGAACTCTAAAGAGTCAATGAATGGGTTATGATGATATGGAATCCTACAACTTTCACTTTATTGTCGAGCGCAGAGTTCATGCCCATATCTCCTGACTCCTGACTGAATCCATCCATGTTTTATAATAATAATCCAAAACAATATGAGCAATTTGGCACCTCTTTCTCCGTACAAAAGCTTTTTGGCTTTGTTTTTACTCGCCAACTCCCACCATCCATGTTATTATTTTGTTAGGAGAGAAAGAGCACAAAAGCACATTCTGTAACTTTGATTCTCATGCCATACCTAATACTAATAATAATAATAACGACAGTGCGATGCATAATGGTCTGGGCGTGGCAAAATATCATTCACCTCACGCCATGTCATCATCACGTTTGTTCTCACGTTGCCTTTGTTATTCTCCATCATTTTTACCGAGAAACGGGGGAAAGTGCCTGAAAAAAAGTTGAAATGTTTTTCTGTAGAGTTCATTAATATCCCTCTTTCGCCAAAAAAAAAAAAAAGACGAGAATTTATTGAGTGTTAACAGGCTGTTCCGTACTGAAGAATTGCATATGCTGCAACAAAGCAGGATATAGTCAGACACAAAATAGTGAAATAAACTGGAAACTAGATCATTATATTCATTACAATAGAGAAAACAAACAGGTTTGGATGTAAACTGTAAACTTAAGGCTGGTATAATTTTCACCTCCGTACCATACCAGCATCCTCACTCACTCATTGAGCATCAGTCAGTTTGTACTCCGTGGAGATAACTGTTGTTTCAGCTATATTCCGGCTGTAATCCCAGGATTATGGATTATCATCCAAAATGCTTTAATGTCTCCCTCAGGATATGTGCTTTTCTGAATCCGATGCGATGTGATCATCGTGATGTGATGCTGGTTGCTTTTGGTATAAATGCTTTCACCGGTGCGGTGTTCCAATCCGATCCGATGCAATTCAATTGTGAGCGGAGATAGGCAGCTTAGCTTACGCACTCTCGTGAAATTGAATTGTCAAAGCTGCTTAGTTAATGGATGGTAAGTAGTTTCATGGAATTTTTAAGGATCACACCAGAGACAGAGGTATTAATGTCCCTCTAGAGAGTTTTCATGCTGCAGTGCATGATCATGATTATGATCCCAACACGATTTTGTACTGTGTTTGCACTTATTTGATATTTTAACTTTAAAGATTATATGCTTACAATGATTTTAAAGTTGATTGTCTAAGACAATAAAATTGCAATTGAGTCATAAAATGTTTTATAAAAGTCATTGCTTTACTCCAAAAACGGGAACAAGGTTGCTGATCGTAAATAAAATTCACATTCAAATTGAACATCAACCGACCACATATATGAAAAGGAAGGAAGTGGTTAAAATCTGTATAGCCTAAAGAGAGCCCAGATGAAATCGAAAGTGAAACGCTTGAGCCTTTCCTCACATGGCAATGAAATGGCATGGCATGGTGGCATTTTCCTCGACACCTTTCCTTCCACAATATAGATCATATACCTAATCCTCTTACATTTTTTCCTGATTCCCATCATCATCATCATCCTTCATCTAAAGCTGGGAAGGCTGTGGGAGGACTGAGGAGGGATGAAAAATACTACCAGCATATTTAATAATAAGTTTCAGCTATTTCATGTGTCTTTTCCTTTCTTGGCCTTCCTTTTCATTTTAATCATAGCTCAATCTCAATCTCAATAGATGTAAGGAAGGAAGCCTAACAATGTATAATCCTTCCATCTTATGTAACTACCTATGTCCTTTATGTCCATATATCAACATATGAAACTGCTTAAGGCGATGCGATGGATGAACGATGATGATGATACTTCCTTGGCCAAGGAGAAAGTAGTAAATGTAGTTGGGAGGAAGTGAAAGCCAAACCTCCACAATGCACACTCATGGTCAATCATGATAGTTTACTTTCCGAGGATTGATCCACTCCGGATATTTGCTACATGCCATCTGAGCTTCCTCCTTCTTTAACTCTCGTCGAGTTGGTTGGGTTGGTTTGGAGAAAAAAGGTTAAGGGTAAAGGAAAAACGTGGTCCTTTTTTTCTTTTCTGGAGGGAGGAGGAAGAGTTTCCTCCACACATGAAGAAATAGACTCTCATAGATATAGTCATATAAATGTCTTGAAATGTATCTAGTCCATCCTCGGCATTTTTCATTGTACATATGATATAAATATACCTACTTTCTCCTCCGATATTTCAGCCCAGCCCGTTTATGAATTCACATCAACCATACCCCTGACACTGTTCAGTTGGATGCACGATCAACCAGTGCAGATCGAGCAAGGCACTTTGGAGGTGGATGGGGTTTTGTGCTACCATGAAACCCGAACAACTACAGCATGGCTTGGTGGAGGTTGGTGATGTGGTCTACATAAATGATTTTTTTTGTATCAGAAGCCTTTCCAAAAAAATACCGATAAGGTATAAATGCCGATGTAGGATGGTTGAATCTATTTTCTTAAAGTATATCTAATCATGACTATATATTTATATTGTGCCCTAAAGATATTTTATTTTGGATTGGGAGTAGGTGAATGAATGCCGAATTGTTATAGATTTTTTCCCAGAGTATTGGAATAAGGAAGGGGCCATGTTCCAGATAGGCTTGTATCCGTGTCTCACTTGCGGGATTTGTATTCTCATGGTTGAGGCTTCCAGTGGACGTGAGATCACGTCACTGTACACTCTTCGATTTGTAGGGTGTTGAGCTGAATTAATTTGAGGGGATGTGGAGGGGGAAAGCTGCCGGCCGTAAGTCAAGAATGGAAAGAAAAAGGTGTATCAAAAAATATGCTACTTAACCTATCCGGTACTGATGTATGAATGTACTTATAAATATATCTATTTAAAAGAGGAATATGAATATGATAATATGAAATGGAACATATTCTTTGAACATAAATAGACCTAACTTATACTTAACTTATGCCAAGAATTTTTTATTTTTTGCATGGATTGCAATGCATTGCATCATGCCTGCTTGGTGAAAGTTTCATCCTTCAATTGTTGTAGTTTTTAACAATAGCTACCCAAGTAGGTATATATGCCACAATGTCTGCATAATAATAATTCATCCAAAATGAATGCAAAATTTTATGCATGCATACATATGCAAATCAAATAAACCTACATAATTTTGAAAGGGAGCAGGAGGCATATATTGTGTCGGAAATGGATCATATGTAAATTTATATTGACATCCGGGAAGGGTAAAGGGCTCCCTGGGTGTAATTACTACATATGTACTATGCACACAATATTCCGCAGAAAACAAAGGCTTTTTATCTGGATTTGGATTTAGCATATGTTATGCAAGGTTGTATTACAGCAATAAGTAATAATATGAGACCTTTCCCCTGTACATTATAAATGTCATCCGACACTATCCTCCATTTTCCCATGTGTGCACACACATAGACATAATTTAAGTAAGTACATTCCGGGATGGGGTTCAATAATCCTTTATTTCTGGGATGGAGTTCCTTTCCTAACGTACATAATTCCCATTTACATTTGACCCACTTTTACTTACATCCCTTTAAAAAAGGGCATGACAGCTGGAACAGATGCAGGGAAGGATGAAATACAGGACTTATAAATGTAGGCCAAGATCGAGGGTAAAAAAACAACAAAAAAATAACAAATATAATTCTGGAATAGAAGAGCGCAATTTCTCATACCTATTTATTATGCTTTCCCTTTTGAGGATGAAGGAAGGGAGAAAGCATACTGAAGATTGAATAGAACAGAAGTGGATTATTTAAGAGAGGGTACATAATATGAGCCTGTTACGCCACGCCAGCCATTATGAAAATTGCAACATTCAAACGCTCAGGCTCAAGTTACAGTTACGCACAGGATGGGGGAATTTATGTACATAACGCATGTATGACAGTTATCTAAGAAAGTTTGAGCCTAATCATGAATATCTTATTTATTAGGAGACAGCTCTATTGCCAACGAGCGTAATTGTGCATTGCGAAAAAGTGAAAGCTAAAATAGCATAATTGGCAAGTGTAACATTACACATTTATATCGTTCTTTTGCAGAAATTTGGAAAGTGAAATACATCCCATAAAATAACAAGCATTTCAATTTATTCTAAATGTACACACTATAAAACATAAATAGGAACAGAATTTTAGAGCAACTGCATTCATATTCTTACAGCATTCTCAGACGATGACGATATGGGATATGTATTACTTATGGCTATATAGAAATAAATATAGTGAAAGACATTACTTTCCCCTTCCTCCGTTACGATCATCGGAACAACTTCCTTCCTACGTATTTTATGTAGTCTTTTGCAATTTTTCCTCATATGAACATGAAACTAGATCGCATTTTTGCAACCCTCCTTTCCAAAGAATTCTTTTACATGGGGAAATGTGGAATCAAGATTGTTGTAACATAAGTCATCTCGAAGCTATAAGTACAACACTGTGACATTTACGCCGTATCAGCCCGTTCTAATGCAAACAAACTTTCTCTGGCAGTTAGTACGATGTACATTTGCATTCGAGAAATTCACATTTAGAATGATAAATATTTTGCGCGTAAATATTCTTAGTCTGTGAGTTAAATTACCTATATGTGAAATGCGAATGGGAACAATGCACATGCTATGCTCGACTTTTGTACAGACTGGGTCATATCTAGTTCAACAGGGCAAATTGTACATAAGCATATAAGTACATTATCTATTTGAACTATTGAAGATTCTCTTCCCCGTCTTGATTTAATAGAATGTGAAATAATAAAAAATACCCACCCAACTTACTTTAAATATTAAGGGTGTCTGTTACGTGTGCAATATGCATTACCTTTTGGCTTACGTATTTCTCTGCCTGACTGGAAAATTCTAGAGTAATGTTCTGCAAGCTATAACAATAAACAAGCTGACATATTCAATTTATTGAATAGTTCGGTTCAGTTTCACTGATATTCCAATAAGCTAAAAAGAAGTTTGGCTTGAGATAAGAAGAGAGGGTAGAAGAAGTAGAAATTGAAACCATTTCAGGAAATAGAAATGGGATATGATATGCATTTTACCATATAACTTAAATTGTGCATCTAGATCTACAATTTACTTTTACTTGTGCATATTTTATTATGCAAAGAGTAGAATTGGAATAGAAATAGAAATGGAATATATCCAAAGTACTTGCACATAAATAGAATCAATTTATTGGAAAGGATGTAGTCGGGGAAAGTAGGGCTTTTAAAACCATTTCCATTTAAAGAAATTTAGCAATTTGTCAGAGATAAGAATATATCAGGTGCATCGTTTATATTTTTGTTCGCCTACTTACGCAAGAATCAATTTTCTGTAAAGTCGGTAACTTTGACTCGGCAAGACTACCCCTACAGGTAGATGAAATAGACAAAACTATGTACCAAACTACGACATAATTGTAATTGAAATCTTTAGCTTTATCAGTTTGTTTCTGTTCATATATGTATTCTTGAAAGTACTTGTATGAATGAATGCATTCAGACCAAACACCAAACCAATATAAAAATCCGGATTCAACATTTTCCCCTCAAGACATTCCCTCATTATCATTATCGTTCGCGGCAGATGTTAAAGAGTGAAACCCAATGGAATAGAAACAAATAATTTAGATCTAAGATTTTCAAGGTATAAACCTATTCCCATTGCCCACTCGATTCAATATACAATGGTGAATGGGGAAAGTGAAACCTTCCGACATTTCCATTTCCTTCTTTAATGCAAAGAGGGAAAGATAAATCTTGTAAAAACAAGTGGCTGAATTGAAGGAAATACATACCTAATACGTATATAACAACAACAAATGCTTAGGTATTTTACCTTTAACTGTACTGACGGAACTCTACCTGGCCATTCTATATATTGGCTAGTGTTCCTTTGTTCAGTATATATGGACGGAGATTAATTGGGGTCTTTGTTTTCCTTCAACTTTAATTGCGTCATTTGGCATCAACACTAACTCCATATATTATCCACACAACACCGCTCTCCCATTCCTCCAGGCATATTCTCTCCCCATCCAAGTTAAAAGAGAAGGAAACAATTCAGTTCCTCACATATAAACTATTTACCTATGAAAAAAACTTTCTCTTCAGAGGGCCACACACAACAAGGGCCGGTCATAGCTCACAGGACTCTCTTTACTTTCCCCTCAGTCCATGAAAGTATGTAGGTGGTGGTGATGCTGATGATGATGGCGGTCCTTCTTTCGTTCCTTTTGTGTGAGAATGAGTGAGAGATGAGATGAAATCCTGGGTCCTGGACCTGCTCCTGTTCCTGATTCTGAAAAACCCAAAAAGGTCGAGGGAGGGAGAAAAAAGGTGTCTATTGCCCTGTCTCCAGTTCCACAGTGGGGAGCATATTATTTTCGACTCAGTTTCTCAATCTCCCTGTCACACTTTTATAGAATACGATCCCTCTTGGTTGTGTTTCTTTCTCCGGGGCTGCCCCCGAAAATGGCTATTATTAGTATGTACAACTGTCAGTGACCGAAATCAGAAACCACACTTGGGAAAAGGGAAGGAAGTACTAGTCTGGTTTGGTATGGTATTATGCTTCCACCAAACCAAATAGCTCCCCCACGCATATCCAAGATACAAAGGTTTGGTTGGAGGGAAATGGCTGGTGTGAATGTTTATAAGTATAATTCTCATCTTTAGTACAATACAAAGGCATGGAGCAGTGAACTGGACAGGGCAGAAGTGGGTAATTGTAAAGGAACGTGAACTTACAGAATGGAAGTACAATGGAGGAGATGCCCTTTCCATGGAACATTAGTCTTCCTCTAACTCCAACACTAACTTGGTGGTGGTCGTCTGGTTGGTGGCCTGGCATGGTGGTGGTATAAATACAAATGAAAATCATTCCTCCAACCAATCCTTTATATTGAATACAGACACAAGACGGGGGAGAAGAAAAGGGAATAAAAGGCCGTTTCTAAATTAAATTTCTCTGAGTGTTTTTAAGATCCCTTGATATCATCTCAAGTCGTGCACTTGGCCAGAGAGGGAGGGAGGGGAGGGAGGGAAGGAGTGTGACTGGAGAATTTCATAGTTAAAAAAAGGGAAAGGAATGCATATACATTTTACAATGTCCGTATATTGTACACACGATGAATAAAAATAGAAACTTATATATAAGATATGGTACGCATTGTTATGTTATCATATCATGTTATCATCTATATCCATGTAACCCGTTTGGCTTATCTGGAGCGGTATTACTATTACTACTGGAGAGGAAGAGAAATGAGCTCTCTCCTTCTCCTCTATTTCTTTTACAGCTCTCCACATGGATTCAACTCAACTCTCAACTCCTTCCTCCTTCACTTTTTGTATTATTTTAGGGTGGCCTTTATTACCCGAAGCTACATCTGGGGCCTTTTTTAATATTTCCTTTTGGAAATCTTACATGAGAGCGACGGTCGTGGTGAGTGTGGGTGGAGGACATTTATACATTTTCCTTTGCGATTGCGATAATAATCAGAGATTCCTGTCCCTGATGTGGAGAAAGTCAGCCGCAAATGATCACCCTCATTCAAACTAGAGGCAGGGTAGGGTTTTCTCTCACAGAGTTTTGGAGTGAGGATATTGGGCGGGATATAAGTCGTTTTTGTCCAGGTCAATGGAAACCTCAAAAAAGCCCAAGAGCACTTTTTATGTCCCACATTGTACAAGTGGCAGATAGCAGCATGGGGCTTTATAATAACAATAATAATTAATTATATGTATTATATTGTACCTTTGGTAAAATGTAGGTAAAATCCTACTCGGAGCAAGGGTACTGGAGAAGGAGAGACAATAATAAATTGGTTTTGTGGTGGTGTGACTCTGAAGGGTATAGATATGTACATGTCGGGAAAGCCGGCAAGATTTAGCCCTAATCCATGGCTTTCATTAAATGTAACATTCTCGATACTTATGTTCCGGTTTGGGATTGGAGCTTGGACCCATGCTCCTTTCGACGCTGAAAAGCTTGTTACTTGTTACTTTCATTCATTTCATATTTCATGTTATACCTTTTGAATGAAATGCAGGACAATTTTAATTCAATGCTTCAATCTTCAATGCTGTGAGGGACCAAGGAATTAAAAGTGAGGAGGACCACAGTAGAGTTGGGAGTGAGAATGAGTGAAAGAAATATGACAAATCTGACAGTTGGAATTTAGCAGCTCTGTGACAATTATTTATAGGCCTGACATGGGCTCATATGTCAGTTTCTTTCAATCTCTGGGCTAAACCTACAAACGAGATTAGTATTAGGTATATTCCTTGAATGAGTCTAAACTTTCTAAAACTATGCATATTTCGTTGCCTAATATGACACGCACAGTCGAATTAAAATATGTTAATTGTTTTAATAGATTTCAAACCCTCATTTTCAGGGATGATTGATTACTTTAAGGAACTCAAAATATGCTGCAAAATAATACAAGGTCAGTTTACATTTATTTCAAACCAAATCTAATTTCTCTCATGAAGTATATTATATTGCTACCTCATGTTTGATATTTCTGTATTATGCAATATTAATCGTGCCAACCTTTTCGTTATTAGGAAAAGAAGGAATGAAATAAATTTTCAGAGCACAAGCAAAATTTTAAGAACATTGCTATTCTCATTTTCAGGTTTCCCCAAAATAATCAGTTCGATCTTTAGCAAGCATTCAGCAAGTTTAAGCCGATAATCTTGAACATTGATTTAAAACAGCATCCCTTTTTCTAGTTTTTTATATCAATATCGGCTGGGGGATGCAATGGAAAGGACAACACAAGCGAATTCAAGTATTCATTCTTGGCTCTTGACAAGTAAAATCTAATGAAAACAAATGAGTTATTATTATCCCCGCATCCCTACTCCTTCCCATTTACAAAAGTTTCGACGGGGGACATAAATGGTATATATTACTTTAAAGAATATCTAATATCTATTTTTCTAACAACTTTGTCTTTCTATTCCCAATGCAGTTCAAGTCCATTATTTTTTAAGAAGAAGAAAAAATAAAAATCTGTCTGCGTGCAGCCGTTCTTTATCTATTATCTTTCCTATTCTTATATATTCCCTCGCTCCTGATCATGATCCGAGAAATGAATTTCTTTCTGGAGCTGTTGTTGGAGAAGGGACTTTCCGCATGGCAGGGATGAAACCGGTGGGAGGGTGTGGATGGGTCCAAGTCGAACCCGAACTGTTGTTTGGTGGAAGTATAAAAGTAAAAGTAACATTGAATATCATCTCATCTCCCTTCTCTACTTAATAATACCTAAGTTAAATTCATTGCCCTCGACTCGATGCTCTTCACCCACTCCTCCTCCACCCTTACGACCAGTGCATGTGGTAATAATAAAAGAGCCAAGGAAAAAAACTATATTATAGATAAAGTGCATTTTACTTAGGATCACGATCATTTTCAAGTTCATGTAGAAAAAGGTAAGCAATGATCTTTCCAATAGATCACGCATCCGCTCGCATTCTCTCATCCCAGCCCATATCCCATTATTCCCATTCTCCTGAAAATCGGTCCGAAACTCTCTCCATCTCCCTCTCCAACTCTACCAAACCATATTGCCACATTCAATTCGCCTGGAGTAGGTAGCTATGTAGCTAAAGCTAATATGCATTTAGACGAGAAGGAAGAAGGAAGAGAGACCTTATCTCCGATCCAACCAGTAACAGTAAATAAAGGAGGGTGCATTTTTTAACAAGTCCAAATCAGATGAAATACAGCTTTTCACTTAGTTAAGCACGCTCTTTAATACCAAGAGCCTTTTTTCTTACATTCCAAATTCCAATAATCCGAAAAACTAGCATAGTTCCATTCCTCCTATATCACTAACTATTACTCTTTTTCCCTTCCGTGCTCTTCCATGGGCGTGGTATATAATGCATTCCTGCAGCTTAGGAAATGGTCGATAAATCAAATGCACTTTCAGGGAGAGAAAACAATGAGCTATGACTATGGATAATACGGGGGAAGTTTCATGCACGCGTGCAGGTCTTCTTATCCTTGATCAATTAGCTGTTATTGAATGTTAAATGGGGGCTTTTAGATTTTAGTCGCGAGTCTTCCTCCCATTCCATGGAAGCCTCTCTCTATAAACCCATTCCACTTTGAGAGTTTTCTCTACAGTCTACACAGTCCTTGTCCAACCATCGATGAAATATTATTATCGTTATCATTTCAAGTCTCATTTACTTTAATTTTAGGTGGAACGGCTCCCATCCCAGCAGAGCCCAGCACGTTTTAAAAAGAACTCCGTTTTTATTTCTCATTTAACATTTCAAGGTAAAATATATATGTCCTTGGCTTATGGCTTGCTACGTATTTCTAATTTTAATATCCTTCACCTTCACAAAGTTTGTCTGGGCATGGTTGATACATCTTACAAAAAAATACTGCTCTAAAAAATTGTCATTTAGAGAAGAGGTAGATACTAAAAACTTATTAGTTTACAAAGCTCATGTCATCATCATATAAGAGACGATTCAGATATGTTGAGGTAAGAATACACAAACGCAGTCAGTTTTGTAATTTTTACCCTGTAAAATATCTGTAATCATCTTCATCTATCACTAAAACTTGTACGTAACATTTTGTTTTTCCTTGTTATCGTCCTATGTTGTATTATACAATTGTATATTATCGTAAATTGGTATTTTGCGGGTAACATTTTGTCTACAGTCTATTCAAAGGAAGCATAATGGTATCATATCAATTATCATATTTCATCAGTGTCACATGTAGTGTGTCATGTGCCTATAATCATAATATATTTGTTTTTCTAAAATGCTACTGCATCATATTTCTGACATAATTAACGTCATCTTTTTTGACGTCATGTTTTGGACGGTACCCACACCCACCACCCACCCACCTTCAATTCAATTCAATTCAACCTTAGAAAAAAATACCGTTGTGGTATGATCTGATACAATAATGACTACATAAACAAGCTCATTAACAACGGATTTAAACGATATATTGCTCATTTCCGATGCATTCCTTCTCCTTCTGCGTTAAGTTCTCTGAAATGAGGGGCATGTTCCCGTTGATGATGTCGCTGTTGGACTCGATGGATGCGGACGCTGCCCGCGTGGTCTTCGAATCCATCGCTTTCAACTCATTTTGCGAAAAGGTCTCCACATACACGGTAGCATAGAGATCCCCCAACAAGTTATTTGTTGTGCGGACCCGGTCACTGAAAGAAATTAAGCAAGTTGAAGGGTAACTTAATAAATTTCTCATTTTCCCAAGAGTTATTTGTTTCAATTTCAATTAGATGGTCCGACACCCAGCGACTAATTGTCACTGCGTCATCATCATGTCATTTGCATGCAGCATGTTATGTCATTTCATTTTCAAGAAGAAATTGCAGACTTACACGAGCCAATCGACTGCAAAGAGGAGACCGATGTCATGTGTCGGGACTTGGATTGCATTTAACACGATGAACATTAAGGCCAAAGCTGCACTAGGTACGCTTGCACTTGCAACGCTGACTGCGGTTGACGTGATCCTGTGGGTGCACATGAGAGGATAATATGATCAATTAAAATGAGTGAGTTGAGCAGATGAAATTTAGGAAAGATCTTCCCATATTTCATCTGTCACTTGATTTCATTTTATTTTTAGAGAGACATGAACTGGGAAATTGGGTAGCAGCAAAAGTCACAGTTCGTCACTTACGCCACCGTTGTGAGCTCTCCGGCACCCAATTCAAAACCATTCATCTGGGCTATGAAGATAGAAGCTACAGCTACGAATAGAGCTGTGCCATCTTTGTTCACTGTGGCTCCAATAGGGAGGATGAAATGCGCCACTCTAGAATCAACCTTTACATTTTCCATGCACTTGAAGGAGACGGGAAGTGCGACAGCCCTGCAAGAAATAAATGATAAGGAAAAATGGCTTTTATTATTACCTCATACCAATCCATACCTTACGGGATGGAATTGTACTTGGGAATTTATAGAGCTATTTTTGAGATATCATTCATTATCATCATCATTATGTATTAAAGCATGTTAAGTGGAATTTGATTTATCGCTAGTTATTTCATACGTGGATGCAGTAGAGAAAGCCGTGACAGTCGCTGGCAGCATATAATAATAAAACCGAAATGGATTTTTCCTTGTCACCAAGAAGTAAATTATCTGGAGAATTATCAGTTGATAAACCAATATGCCCAGGGTGACTGTCAGCACGAACAGTCCAAGTTGTGTCACAACGGCTTGCAGATCGCTGACGCTCACGATCTTCGCACAGATCAGACTAGCAACACCCACTGGGGTCACCCTGAAAGAAAAAACAAGAGAGGAAATATAAAAATAAATTAAGACATGCATTCATGCATATATGCATAACCCATTCATTCCATAATCGGATTACTATTACTTTCTTTTATCTCTGACACTCGTAACTATACATTAAGATGGAATTCCATTTTGGAAGGTTTTTCTATTTTTTCTCTTCCAATTCCAATTCCAAATATTTTCATGCTAATGAGATCCAAGCAATTTTCACTTTTGTGATTCGTCTTCTTTTGTCCTCGACCCGCCCATCCCAGCGTACCTCCCATATAGTCATCAATTAGTTTGGATATGATCCATTTCCTTTTTTTGTATTCCATTTTCCATTTCCCATTCCAATCCATACCTCCATACCACAGGATGATATTGGAATTGGGAGCAAGAAAACAAAATTCTTCAATTCATTTACATACAAAAAAATACTTACCACATTACTCCCCGAACAATAGTCATGATCACATCGTCAATCACCCGGAAGCCAGCGATCACCGGCTTGGCACGTTCTCCCAACGTCCCAAGCACTGTCCCGAATAAAAGGGCAAATGTAATGATTCCCAGTGTGTTTGTCCCATCCCTATACAAAGGGAAAAAAACAAAAGGCTTACGTCAAAAGTAGAACTTGAAAAGTTGGAATTGAAATCCTCAAGTAAATGACAGCCTGAGCATGAGCATGAACAATCTTTTGAAAAAAAAAATGTCTAAATTCTAGACTATGACATGATTATAATGGAAGACCACGGCAGTAAATTAAATATACAACAGCATTATGGACTGGGTTCCGTTCGTTCGGGTTGGACTGGAATCCGTGACGTCTGGCATTCAGGATTCGGAACCTCTATTCCAATCCAACTTATGTATTCCTCCAAGAGGAGGAAATCATAGCGCAAAATTGTAATTGCAACAATTTTATGTACCTGTATATTGGCGTTTCGCCCCGGTAGTTGGGTTGGCTGTCATATATAGGTGAAATAGGCACGTTGATATTTTTTGAACCAATTGTATATTTTCCATTTCATTTCTTTAAAAAAAACCAATACCAAACGAGCAATCTAGTTGCCAACTGGGGTAGTAATAGTAATATGCAATTGGGGAAAAATAGTTTCGGTTGCATCTCTCATTATTTTAAAGAGAATTTCCCTCTGCATCCATGTGCCGTGCCCATGTGCGTTAATTTCCCCAGCTGCATTTCGAATTTCGGCCATCAGAGGAACGGAATTAGAATTATACTCTGACACTGGCTTGGTTATATATATGCTTATTTCTTTTTGGCAGTTATATAAACGCAAACGTGACATTATTAAGCATGTCGGAAAAAAAGATGTCTATATGTCTATATGACTATGACCAAGGAGGCGGTTTTGGTGATACATCTTGTTGTTGACATACCTTAGGACGATATTTCTTACAAATTCTGGCCCAGAGCTGGCATTATTTTGTTGACTGGTTCCTTCATCGTCAATGACGGGCTTGGCCATCACCATGTTGTTGGGCTCGTACACGGTTTGGGTCTACAAGGTCAAAAATATCATTTATTACATGGTTTATTAGGTGCATCAAGAGAATTCTTCATCTGATTTACAATGTTGCCAAAAAAATTCTCTTTATCTAAATTCAAGATTCTAACTCAGGAAGGATAATTTACGTTCTCTTAAGACATTTGTCTTATTCGAGATTGTACATAATTAGAAATGTAAAACTTTTAACTAAACTTAAAAATTAAAAACTTGATTCAAAAATTTAAAAAATAATTGTTTTCGGATTTCTTAAAAAATATTTATTTTTTTTGAAAGCGACTCTACCTGCTGAAACAAAGAAGTAAATACATTGCTTGGGATGATGTTCCTACACAAATGAAACGTATTCTTGTGG
>JAQIXQ010000947.1:0-19038 GCA_034700485.1 Pseudosinella alba
GTTTGAATATCATATACATAGCTCCAATCTTGTCCTCAATGTAAAACGAAATGCTTAAATCTAGTACAGTAATAGTAGTATAACCGATTCAAAGTGCCTATCAGGTACATTTCTCATTATTTCCCACTTCCCATAATTTCCCGGTATTTCCCAGTATTTCCCACTGGGAAACGTTTTCGAATAAAATACTGGGAAATAGGTAACACTGCTCCCCTGTCTTTATCCCTGTAAGGGAAATTAATTATGTTCCAAAATATTAGATCTTTTCGTAGTTCTGTTCACATTTCGCAAAAATTAAGAATTCCGCATTTAATCCAGCAGGATAAAAGAAAACTCAAGGAAAACTTGTATTTTATTGGCAACGTTTAATCCTGTCAGTTTTGAAAAAGCAAATGACGATGACCTGTCTGTACCATGTGGGACTGCAATGTCACTTTCTTTTTCATAAGGCCCATATACAATTCGGAGAATAATTATGTGAATTGCTGGATAGATCCTTCGTTTAAATGGATTATGACTTCGTGATCTTGTTGGAAATTGCAAAACTGAATTTTATGACACTATGTCCATTAGATTGTGCTGTATAAATGGAGTCGTACAAGAAATGTATTTTGTTTGACGATCCAAATATTTGAATATATTTTTATGAACGGAGAAATCCATGCCTTCCAAATTGAGATTTTTAGTTTTGCTGTAAAGCCATCGGATAAGGGCATTCTTTACCGTTCTCCTGCAAATGCGTGGTCCATCCATGAATCCAAAGTTGACCCGACACAATCCAATTCAGTGGAAGTGTTCGCAAATCGCAGTCGTTCCTCAGCCATTTGTATACCACATCACGGTAGAAAAAAAGATACAAACACCCGATAAAGAAAGCGTGTTGTGTTGCGGTAATTAGTGATTGGCTAAGAAGAAAGAAAGTCCTGTCATATTATCTGTGGGAAAGGGAACAACCAGTTTTAAACCAGAAATCAACCGGAAAAGCTTCCCAGTGAAAGAGACGCTTTCATAATGCAATCTTGCCGCCAGTCACAATGATAAGTAGAATGTCTGCTAAAAATGTCAGTTAGTGATGAAGGTGTAGTTACAATGCCACCCGAAAAGTTTAGAAACTTTTAACTATCTATAACTAGGTACTCCAAAATCTGCAGTCGGTAAATTTTTTGAGATATTAGATGGTTTTGTTCCATAAAGAACTTAAATTCCTAACGCTTGTCCCTGCAATCTTCACCTTGGCCGTTGAATGCAAGGAATTGTCTGTGGACCCAAAGTATTAATCCATTTTACCGAACCTTGTTTATTTAAAACGTATGCTGAAAAATCAAAATTGGTATTTTTTTGGATTCCGATGCATTTATTTTCTCGGTGCCCATTCAGCAACCTTGTCAGAATAATTGCCTAAACTTAATTTCCACAAGGAAGCAATTGGACAATTGCCACATTTTGCCACTGGTCATTGTTCCCTTTGTAATTGCAAGTCGTAGTCTTATCAAATCAATTACATCAGCTCATGTTAGTTTTCCGATTACCGATCCGACCTATCAGAACCAAAAACTACGGGATATTTTCATTGGCATTTTCCGCAAAAGACTTTCCTTTTCTACTAAAAACAAAATCGCTCTAGTAATATTCCCACCTTAAAGACTTCATTACGAATCGGGATAATTTTGTATTCCTGCAATCTTCCAAGTCATCTCGTTAGTAACGAGTGGTTTACCTTCCGTTATGTGTTCATTTCATTACAATTTTTAAATTTACATAAATCGATGGTCGTCTTTTCTAGAAAATTCCACACATGTAAAAGGATGCCATTCCATTGATACTAAAATTTCACGGGTCTTCACCACTAATTAACAACGTGCCAAGAGCCAGTAGTCATCTTTGGCATGCGACTATTACGCCAATAGCAGTTTCGCAATAATTATTAGAATCAGCAACGGGGTCGGAACAAGGATGTACTTGTACCATCCTCGCCAAACATATCAAAACCAAATTTCCAAAATGCAATCACTTGTATAAATAGGTCGCCTCTATTTTAATCAGTTAACACTCTATCAGTCGGGTTTAGCGTCAAAATCACTTTTGCATCCCTATTTGCATTCCATTGTTACGCTAAAGCTAATTGTGTAATCCGGAATCCATCCCGGTTCAAATCAATCAAATAATATCCTACCACAATGATCGGTAAATCGTGAGTAAAGATGAAAATAGGATGGCAGCTCAAGTCCGGCCATTGTTGGCAATAACCACAGCTTCAGCAATTTTCTGTCAATATCAACAATATTTTAAATCTCGCCATATCTAGTTGATATTTTCGAATTGTATATTTTGATTTTCCTATTAAATCCGTTCTGGATCCTTCTAAATCTCTCATACAGCTAGTTTCCTCTGGCAGACATTCATAGATCACAAAGGTTGAGTCGATGCTATTCCCAAATGGTATAATGGCTAACCACAATATAAAATGTGGTTTGGCACGGCAGGAAAATATTCTCTAAATGTTCATTCTTGTCGAGTCATCATTATATAAGCTTTCACCTTCGCATCCCGCTTACTCCTCGTATAATTTGAGAAAGCTTACCTTCTCAATTCGAGTAGTGGAATAAGGTAAATTCCCTCGTCCAACATTTTCACCCGAATTGGATATGTAATTATGTTTTCACGAATTAGTTTACCTCTTGTAGACAAGGTAAATATATTTTATGTGATTAGTCAATTCCGCGATTCTGGAGCAACTTTTGTCGTAAAATCAGAAATTGACAAACAAATTGACTAGCCCATTCCCATCAAAAATGGCATCCTCTCAGGCAGCAACGTACCAATGTATACATATATTTGTCTGTTTAGTGAGTAATGCGTCCATATTTGCGTAATGTAGAAGAGCCTAGCGTTCCTAAACTCGTGTATTAAGTAAATTTCCTCCATACCCGTTAAATCTCGAACATTGAATTCAGTGTCCATTGTAGTGTCAGCTAAAGGATTCAGAACAATTTTATGTGTTGACCAATCAGCTTTCAATGTTGGCTCAAGGGAGCCTAGCCTTTTTTACATTAGAAGCCAAGTCATGCGAATTTCCCCTTCCGCCAGCTGGAAGATCCTGTTTATGAAAATGAGGTAATACTACAGATCCGTCGGCAACTATATTACGGTTTTTATTGAGCTTTATTTTCAGCCATCCGAGACCGGTAAAGATAATTTATCTTGCATTTCTGCACTCCCTTGTCGTTCCATTCCGCTAACAATTTGCTTAAGAGGTAGATTTTACAAGGTTATCCTCATCAACCAAAACATTTCACTTGCCGTTGTATTCTGCGATGTACAATGCCATACCAATAACAGTCGTCGATGAAGAAACCGAAACCAGAGAGAAATTACCTGGCACACTCTAATTTTGAGGCTCCCTAAGATTGTATCTGTTGCTGGTTACCCTGCATCATAATGTGAAAAATGGCAAGCCCGCAATCGGCATCTCTTCAATTTGTTTCATATTAGCGTTAGTAGTTATGATCATTGGCATCTGATCCTGATATCCCTGTACTGGACTATGAACCCACAAAAATTCATTTTGTTGCTTGGGTGACCAGAGAAATTCGTTTTTAAGTTTCCATTATATATTAGCATTCTTCAAAATGTATTTGTGAATGTTTGCGTTTGTCAATTATCAAACTGTTATCAACACATAGTCATAGTACTCGAACGGCTAAAGTCATTGGAGAAAGTTCATGGGTCCTTTACAAATCTGTGGTCCATTGCATCTAATATCCACCCTCCACGTTATGGTTCAGTGAGGTAGAAGTAATCGTAAATTGCACTCTTCGCTCAGCTAATTTATATTCTACTGTGCAACCTTAAAACTTAAAAAATGTACTTCCTGTTTCCAATAAATGTGCGAAAGATTAAAAAATACCGCGAGGCTATGATTGATACGATACTAAAATTGATTGATTACATTGATTGGTTGCAAGGTTGACTGTGATCACAGTTACTTTGAAATTTGTTATCATCATCGCAGTAGTGTTGGCTAATCCCAATGCTCCAGCTATTGTTCCAGACGTGACTGGAATTCCAAGCCCATTGTCATTCAGTGACAATTGGTAACCACGTCAATCAATTCAAAAGCGGCTACATAATATTATTATCAATTTGTAAAATGAACGATGAATGAACATGATCATTTGTAGTTAGGGTCCCTTGTGGGTAGGATTTATTTTAGGGTATTACATTCGGGTATTTTGTCAACAAGAACGAGAAGGTGAGAATTTAGTGTCACCAAATACGACAATTCACACCTTGACAATTGCATTCGTTCAGAGATCGTCTGCGGAAGAGTGCTTAACAAGTATTTCCTAACCAGTCATACAAATTAGCATACATAAAGAAGGCACTGAATCAAAATGTATTTGATTTTGGCAAAACTACAATATGTAGCAATTTCCTTCGTCAGCAAGAATCGGCATAACAAGAACTAGTTGATAATAGCTCCTTCTTATTGCAGTCAGTTTTAGGTCGGTTATTATGCTCACATTTTGCTTTGCACCCTTCCATTTCTAGGTTGGGAAATAGTTTGGAATCCAAAGTGTCCCTGATTGACCTTATTGTAATCAAAAACGACATGGTCCGGGTAGAATCGATAAATTTTACCTCACATTAAAATGTTAAAGCCATTGGGCAGAAGAATTATCTCCAGACAAATGTCTGCCCACACCTTGGGCTTTTTAACATGTACAGAAATTATTTGCACATGTAAAAATTTGAATTTTATTGCATGGCTAGTAGATTTTGGTATGAATGGAATCATACAAAAATGTAGTTTGCTTAACGAGGCCAGAATTTGTATAGAATACTCGTATATATAATCGGCGTATAGTTGCATGCCTAGCAATTTAAGGTAATTATTTGTTCGTACTTTGCCCGTATTAAATACCCCTCTGACATCCATCATGGCCAGACAAATTTAGAAAGTCATTGATTATCGTTCCGCTACAAATGCATGATCTATGCAACCTGTGCATTCTAATCCAGAGGATATAAATATAAATCGTCTGCTTCGGACCTTTTTAAGTATGTTTTCTTTATACGACTAGACAACATATATACCTGAATTAGGGCGATAACCATTATTATATTGGTAATGATAATGGTCTTCAAAATCCAAGTAATGTTTAGGACGTGACGGCTAATGTCAATCCATTTTATCGACTCAATATCCAAAAAGGTTACTTCTGCTGGAAAAATAGGAAAGCTCAGTAGAAATGCGATAATAGGTATTGAGCCCAGTATGAAGCTATAATCCATTGCTGTTTGGAGTACTTAAAAAATAGTCACGCTACATTTTCCCTCTTTCCTGCACGTGACGGTTATATTTATCTCATGCGGGAAATATAATAAATAATAATAACGGACCAATCCGTTGCAGTTTTAAGGTCACCACTTGACGGATGACAGGGCATGGAGGAGTACTTTTTTCTTTGGTTGTTCCGCGTATAATCTGTGAATGAAGAAAGTGCGGTAGAATTGATTTTTCAGTTTCGCGACGTAGCGGGTTTTCACCTCAACTTAGCATGGTATATCACTGCCTGGTCACCGTGAAGCATAGCACGTAATCTGCACCTCTTATAATTTTCATATGAAATGTACAGGATTGTTAAATATAGTTTTGAGTCTTTTTGTGCATCACGGGCATGGTAGAATATTGCAAAAATGTAGTTGCAATGTCCTCAAGTTTAATTCAATTCTGATTGCTCATAAAATGTATCTGCATCAGTAATCATTCTAGAAAAAATATATGAAAATTAGTATCCTCCATCGAACCATCGTCAGCGACATAAACTGAGGCTTTGGTGGCATGGAAATGTACAGCAGAAAGCCACAGAAGGAAGATTGATCGGACCAAAGCATCATTTTACTCTCATTTTCGAACAAGTAAGGGAAATCATACAAGAGATGAACTCCACTTGTTCGGCATTAATTTCACGAGTGTCCAGTATCTTTATTTAACAGCATTCTTAATAATGTCCATCCATGCATGACTTGAAATGTATTGAAAGAAAATGTATGCAACTTGTACAAATAAAAATGCATATATCAAAATGAACAGTTTTCCCTTGAAAATACCACTTATCCACTGAAAATGTGATTTTCAAGTAAACCTGCTTCTCCAACTGACCAAGTAATTTTATCATTCCGTATACAGTATACCTACCCGTGTGAAAATTGTCTTATTTTTTTATATTTTCAATTGAACTTGTTTTATCGTTTTGTCATCTAGTAACCATAGACATAATTATGAATTGAGACTAGAGTCAACTCAAAATTAGTCTATCACAAGGCTCTCATATAAATATGTTGAAGGTATTGCCAGTGGCAGGTATTGCGGATGTTGGGTCAGGTGGATTGAAATGTTTTATCTTATAACCAAATTAATTTTTTAAGGTTAGGCTAATCGTGAGTAATCCTACTAATTATTTGTTAGCAACGTAACATTCATGTTTTGGTAATTATTAGCTCGTCAATGTCAATGCGTCAATAATAATTTGACCTTACAATGAATGTAGTCGATTCATGATCCAGTTTATATTCAAACGATGAAGCAGCTCCAAGTTGCACTCATCCAAATAAAGGTTCCATTTTACACAAACGTTGTTTTTTCTTATAAAAAAGTCTGCAATGCAATATGCAATGCAAATACAAAAGCAGATAGCAACCATAATTTTAGCAAATTTAATTTAAGGTTTACAGAGGATACTCAGCTCTGACTGAATATAGCTTCAGAACCCTCCGAACAGAGCTGCATGAAGTGTGGCCTGTGACATATCCACAAAGAAATACAATTAGGAATGTGTGCAAACTTGCCTCACATACAGACAATGGATATCCATTGGCACGCGCAAAATGTGTACTATCTGTTGACAAGCATTCTCGCAATATTTTTTATAAGCACTTCTTAAATTGACGTTTGCTCACTTTTCCGACATGGGCCATATACATATTGGAAATGTGAAACAATGTACTTTCCAGACTTTCTTTCTCACTTCATATCACAACGCAAACATTTGTACTTGGCAAATTCAAGCATGGACTAAGGATTTCTCAACCATTTGTATTCGCAATTATGTGCTATGTCAGTAATGTTTCTTGATGGAAAAGCCGATTTCAGGGAGATATGACCTGGTAAAATTGAATTAGGATGTTCCCGAAGTTCGGTCTTATCCCTGAAGTATTTAGCAATCATGTTATCTCCACATTGTTAGTTTTCTTATACACTTTGAAAGAAGAATATATTGAATCATTTTGAAGAATATTGCAATAATGTATCTGCATATTCTTGAAAAATGTACCTTCCTTACGATTGCCCCAAACGATCATTTAAAAAACAGGATGTGCGCACCAGTTTCCTCCACTGACTCATATGCTGTTTTGCGTGGAGCAATGTGGAGCAATGTATATCTTCCACATTTTTAATGAACTTGATTTGCAATTAATAATTAATTACATCATCGACATATTTGGTAGTAATACGTTTAGCAACGATGTTGTATACTCTTTTAAAATAAAATACCCAGTTTCTAAATAAAATTCATAATAAAAATTACAGGATAACGCCATTCCAGCAATATATACTGTCAAAGCCAGATTTATTCTATATTCTCCCAATTTTTGTCCCAATTCTGGAGATTGGGCAGTACTTAAACTATTTTATGGCGATACTGATAATTATTATTTAAAGTCATCTGCTACTTTGTTCTGTTGTCTTTATAATGTGCTAAGTGCTATATATTTCGCACTGTATTACGTTCTTGAATTCTTTGGCTGACGTATGCAAATGTCACTGACGTTTGTACAAGACTCTTTTTTGCATAAATCGCGGACCTCTTGCACTTCTCCCATTAAAACAAAACATGCATGTCCTCAAATGATGATCATTACTTTGGAGAAACTCATACAACTTTGTCGACTCCATATCGAGCCAGAAAAGTTTAAATTTCAACTTTGTATTCCTAATGTTATGTACTTTGTCGAAATAAATATGGCAATTACAATTACAATTACAATTGAAAGAAATGCAACAGGAGACAAATGATGTAACCTTGTCCCAAAGTACCACCTATTTAAATTAATGCAGCACAAGCTTATACAAAAGATTTGCTGGAGAGTTCGTTGTTTGTATTTCTCACTTTCATAATTCAATTCCGGCTTGTTCTGTAATCCAGCACGTTTTTCTTTGCAGCCTTCTATTTTGTTATTTTTCCTGAAAGTGACCAAAAATAACATCTATTATGTACCCAAATGATATCAAACCGACGCTAAAAGCTTAAAAAGAATTTAGCTTGGAGCCATATTCAAAATTGGAAATCATCTTGTTTCAATCAGATATTAACTTGGAAATTAGAAGAACCACTGCCTTAAATGCTATAACTCTATGAGAATGTCAACAATATTTATTTAGCGCAAGATTACCAATCGATAGCGATTTACTAACGTTTTTGATTCATAAAGATTAGATAATTGGATTTAATCAGGTGTGCATTGCATTTGATTAATATTGTCGCTTCGTGCTACCTTTTTTAAACAGAGTGTCATTAAGATAAAGTAAAATTGCAATGGCCTTCTTATGTGTCCTGTTTAAGCTATGGAGGCTAGAGCAATATAGTAATTGCCAGGGAGACCAACCTATTTAAATTAAATTAATGCGAGACTGCATATCTTTTTGCAATTAACCATTGGCACATCTTTTGCTTTCTTCGTCCAAACTGCCAGTGCTTAATTCCTTTTGTATTCAGTAAAGCTACAGTTGCTGTGCTTACTGTTGGTAGCCATGCTGAAGTTTCCAGGATTTTAAGTCGTGAGATCGAGAGTAATCTCAAAGTTTCCATTGGAATGGAATGGAATCATGGGTGATTCGGTCATTACGACACTTCTACGAGCCTTTATATAACTTTAATCCTGTCAGCCGGGAGTCACTTAGGACAGTGGCTATTTTTAAACTAAAGCCCATTCTGGATTTCTTTCAAAGTTCGTCGCGCTAAGTCTCCTCGTCAGCAAAATCATGAAAATTCTCTTTGATGATAGCCATTTGGTTACTCCTTTTTTTCAACCATTTATAAGGACGTCACAAGTTGCTCTTCTCTAACCGGAAGCCTTGCGAACTGTGTCAGTAGGCCAGGCCCAAGTGACACAATTCGTTCGTAACCAGCGCATCTTCCCAGAGAGTTTATAAAAGCAATTTTAAAATTGGCAAATGCTCCAATGTTGCTGACGACATGTAACATGCAACTGCAACTAGTGAAACTGCATTGTACGCAACGACAATATGACTTAATGAAAATATGGAATTTTAGACATAAGACTTGGGCGGCATGAGAATTTGACAGTTCCAAAAACGTTTAAAACGACATTCATATTTTGCAAACAATAACCCATGTTTTAGTGTTGTCCAAGTAAGCGAACTGTTTTCCTAATTAAACATTATTTGTCATAAAGTAAAAATAGTGTGAAATAATGCATCTTCATATTTCAATATTCAAAGAAATTAATTTTTCTGCCAAGGCAATTGAAATACAAAGACAAGGACGCTTTTTCGGTTAGTTTTGTACCTATCTCGGAATAATGTTTCGAACAGCATAAACACGATAACAATTAAATGCTCCACTTGAATCATAAACTCTCGCAGCAGCCCCACATTCCAAATGTATAGGATTGTGGGCTAATTGAATTATGCGTTGAAACTTTGTACAAAAATCCAAACGCTGAACACTTTGCATTGCAAATTGTCGAACTTTTATGGCAACTATTTTATGGATTTTTTTTATCCTCTAATTCTTCATTTTGTAGGATCCTACCTGATGATTCTTTGCATTTAACGGAAATGTTTTTGGCAATCCCAATAATACTTTTTTGATCACTTCCAAGTAAACAGAACTATGTCGTGGTCTAATATGTGAAACTCAACCCTTAACTAATGCCTCCAACGCCGTTGTAAAAAAAAGTCCCATCTTTGCAATTTGCCACTTCCATGTTCTATAACCAGTTAAATGTAAAACTTCGGTGGGCTTATACGAAATATATTCATCGGAATTCAAGTGAAATTCCTCCGGAACCCAATTTCCGCAGATTCCCATTTAATTTCAAATTTTGATATTTGGAATTTTAATCTTTAATTTTAATCATAAGTCTTTAATTAATATGGGATATCATCGTGGCCCTAGTATCGATTATGAATTCCCATATAAATTTCCGGTACCCGTTGCTAGCTACTTTCTCCTTTGTCACTTGATCCTTTGCTTTGCTCGATAATCTCACAATGAGTTTCCCTGCATTTTCCCAAGTTACACATTTACTCTCGCGCAAGTGAGACTGAAACCGTGTTGAAAATTCCGATTAAATTCTGATGTCCAGCAAACTAAACAGTTTTAACTCAAAAATGTACTTTCCAGTTAAATAAATACATATAAATTATATGTAGATTTTGAAATGACTCTTAAATAACTGTAAGGTTAATAATTAAATTTATACGATTAAATGTATGTATTAATACAGTTACGTATCGGTGAAATGAATAGTGAATGAACATGATTATCTGAAATTAGGATCTTGTGTGGGCATGATAAGTTTGCACTTCCTCTAAATAATTAACTGTTCAAGTGACTGGACTATTCTAGATAGGGGATGGCTTGCGACGATTTAAAGTGAACACAGAGACATTGAGTAAAAATGTATTTAATGTTGGCAAAACTTCATGATCATGATCACTGTCGATATCTAACAATTTTATTCGACAGATAAGAATCGGCAAAATGATATATGTTTTCTATCGCAGCCCATTTATTGAAGTCAGTTCTAGGCTGATAATTACTCGTCCATTTTGCCATGCACCCTTCCATTTATAATTTGAAATGTAGAATACTGATCATAAATAGAATGCCTGGATTATGTCAGCGGCACTGTTCCCTATTCATTCACTATTACCCATGGGAATATAAATATTGGTCAGGACAATGAATGACAAAATCTGAATCGTACGAAATATTTTGAAAATAAAACTCAAATAGGCGTTTACTAGAAGATCCATTGAGCGCAATGCCTAGTACATATATAACTGTATTAATGCAATTGCATCTTCATTAAAAGAGAGCTTCGGAGCAACGTGAGAATTGTGCTCTCCTTGTCATGTTGTCCAAATATAGACATAATTAAGAGAACTGCTGAGGGAAACGTTAATGGTTTAAGCCTTCAACTAGGAAATTTTTACAACTGAATGCTGGAATGTCCATTAGGCTAGACTGTATTATACGAAGGAGCGGAATCGTACGAAAATGTATTTTGTTTTGGGATCCTAATATTCGAATAGTTTTCCTTTTTATAAATGAAAAATTAATTGACTCCCAACAGAGAGAGGTATTAAGGTAATTGTGCACCTCAAATACGATTACGACTTTCCTCGTGTCCCGAAGCATTGGATTGTGTAACTGCAGGGGAAGGAAGTAAACATTTGGGGATTGGTGGGGACAGAAAGTCCTTCTCGACATTGCCCTAAAATAATAAATTTCAGGAAAGTCCAACTTTACTGTTTTTCATATTTTATTTATGAGCCTTCTTAAACATCATGTACCCGCAAGAAAATGATGTGGACTATTTTACATGAAACCAAATCGCAATAATGGTAACTGTTAAATTGTTACTGTCGATTTAATAAATGAATTGACAATGACAACCACAAGTGCAAGTATTTTCATTGCCGTAGGCTCGATACATTTAACTCATATCATTTTTGGTGTATATTGGGTCAGTTGATTTGAAGTTTTTTTCAATAGTTTAATTAGGCCAATAAATATTATTTAGTTTTACATTAGTTAGATTAAGTGATTATACACTCGATCGACTAAAGTGTACAAATGTCGTCTCACTATAATATTTACAACTCTATAATACCACAATAATTGTGTTTGAGATTCTTTTCATATTTATTTTTATTATTTAAGTTAATTTTTTTTTGCGGTAATTGCAATTGTCATTTTAACAGTTATTTTTTTATAATATACATACTTTATGATTTATCGACGAAAGTTCTAAATAAATAAAAAACATTCATAAATAAAAAAATTGTAAATAGATTAAAATTATATTTCATAAATGATAAATGAGTATATTAAAAATAAAAATGTATCTCCTTAAATTACTCGTAACTGTCTCCTCGTCAGTAAAAATGCAATTTAAAACATATGATGCATTGCATAAAAAATACAGAAAAATTGCAATACAGCTTTATGCAAGTCGTCGTTTCTTTCGATAATGCGTTTTATCCACATCCTTAAATGATTTTTTTAACTATTCAAATTCCATATTTCAAAATTTGACCATGCATTTTTACCTCTGTGGAGTAGCTAGAAAACTATAATTCGAATGACCCCGCTCATAAAACATAATTAAATGCATCTATGAAACCATTTGAAAAATCGATCGGCGATGTAACTGGACAAACAACTTTGAAAACTTTAATCGGAAGGAAAAGCTAAACCAATCCAAGCAGGAAATACAGCTTATATGTACAAGTCATTATAATGCTTTATGTCACATACGATCATAAACTGTGACAATTTTTCTTACCACCTGTCCCATATAAAAGTGCTTTACGGGTCGAGGCATACACGGAGCACATTCTTATATGACCAAGCTGAACTACTCTGCTATGTTAATGGGACCAGAGCCAACCAACATTACGTAATTGAAGTTATCGTCACCCACATTAAAATGCAATCAAGAAGACGTACTCATGTTTGCTGCTTTAATGGAGCGCCTCCTCAATTCCATCTTATTCTCTCTCCCCTTGTAGCTCAAGCTTGGTGGCTGATATTATTGGTGGGGTACCTACCATACTACCATAACATATTTCTCTCAAATAAACCGTGCCACGTAGCTGCTGATTAAATTTTCGAATTTAAGAAGAAACCCTTTCTTAATATCTAGTAATCGGAGATTCAAATTTTACAAAACCTTCCATCGAGCAGCTTTCTACTACAGAGGTTCGTTGCTGGATTTACTACGGGGTAATTTGGACTTTCATCCAGATGTGAATTTATCAAGGTATGTTAGTAAATTTAATTTTACCATTATGGCGATAATATTTTTGAGAACAAATTATATTTTGATATGAATTTAGCAAAAAAAAAAAGATTGTTGACCTAAATGGTGATTTAATGTGTGCAATGTTTAGCGTTTTTCCAAATATAAAGTATCTTTCTCTTCTTTCAGTTGCACGGGCGAAATAAAATGGAAGTGTGCCTTCCTGAGAGTCAAAGGTGGATAAAGGGGGGAAACGGTTATAATTCGATTATCCAGCATCGCTGTCAAGAAAATCCAAGTCATATTCAATTTTGAAAAGTAAGTAAGTATCTAGTTTTACTCCACGTATGCATTGCATCAATATGGCTTGCGTACGTGGTAAAATAGTTCCGTCAAGGATAAAAAAAACACGTCATCTTTGAACGTCTACGTACGTGGCCGTACGTAGACAGTCAATTTTATTTAGCCTTGTAGATGCATAACAATAGAGATTAAGAAGAACATACAGTTAAAATTATAGTGCCAAAGCTAATGCAAATAGCTTTGCACAATAGCACATTAAATTTTTAGTACCAATTTTACTGAGAATTGGAATTTCCCAAGATATTTTGTTACGCATTCCAACTTGCAATCAATTTAAACTAAATTGTTTTAGACGGCAATACATATTATCTTAATACGTGAATATACACCACGTCATGATTTCTCTAAAATATCCGCTCTCAGATGAAAACAAAGCACTTCGAGAAACACGAACTGTTTTTTTAAAATACCATTCGGAAAATACCATTAAATAAATTTCAGAGTTTGAATCAATACTCTAATCAACATTTTGTAGAACCTTTTAAACATTTCTTCGTATATTGTAAAGGAAAAATTGAAGTCGAGTTTGTGGGTCAGTGTGAATGTCATCACTAAATGAAATTCACCTACTGTTGCCATCACATCCATAACTTTATTATTTTTTCAGTAATAAATCTTAAACAATATGGAAGGATGGACCATGTGAAGGTCAGGATGGTCAAGAGGAGATTCAACGCGTATAAAGATGCTCTCATCAACGGGACTAGCTAGAACTGGATTGATAAAATTAACTTGGTCATTCATATGACATTCGGTAAGTTATTTGATGATGAGTTGATGAGCAATATAATTTTTTTTCAATTTTGGCTTCCTCAAAATTAATATATTCGTATATAATATGTATAATTTATGATTTCTCAGAATCTCCATTTTTCTCTTAATTATTTCCAGATTGCTTCCTGCTAGTACCAGCTTGCAATAAATTAACTAAGCAATTCGACACGGGCGGACTTGAATCATTGGAGATTCTAGCGACTTTCAACTCTTCCACTGCACATTAGCCAGCTCATCGGTTCCTACTTCCAGCATCGCCACGGACGATTGTTCTAGCTGTATTTGGGAGGTCATCGATAAGGTTTAGCCACTCCATTTAGTTAGCTTAATTTAAGTTTAAGTATAAAAAGCCTCGATAGAGATGACTCGACGCTGCATAAAGTGCTGTAATAGGGGTACAGGAAGAAATGGGGAAGGTAGCTAAAATGGGAAGAAAATAGCCAATTTGAAAAACCCTAACACGGTAGTTAAATGGGGAAGCTTTCGACTCCACTACAGGAAGTTTTTGAAATTCAAATATTTTATGCAGTTTTTTAATCTGGCAGATGCATTAGATTCCGACAGGTGTTAAATTATAATGTGCTTTCTACTATGGTGGCAAATGAAAAATTTGCGGATCAAATATTGACAATTACAAATGTATTTGAATTTGAATATCAAATACTGTCGTGAATGCATCTGTCTATAACGGCTTCCTAACTAACTTGTAGACTTGTAATTATGTAAGCTAACATAGTTGTAATTAGTGTGGTATCGGAAAAAATATGCATTTCACATAAATATTCCAGAAACTTTTCAATCCGTAAAATAACTATGTGCTCAATTATGAAAGGCACTTTACCATGAAAGCAAATAGGTTCATGTGGAAGAAGGATAAGTCTGGTTCATGGGTACTCATGCACTCATCATTGGACAATAAAAATTACTCGCTCGACTTTCTACATTAAATAAAAAGTCTCCATAAAGACGTCTTTATGGAGGCGGCACAGTTACTTGTGTGAATAATTAAACTGAGAAAGTAAAATATTTGCCAGCATTTTAACGCAGTAGTTTCAAGCACTGACCTATGTGCACTTACCAGGAACTCAATTTGTTTGGGGAATCAATTAGCCAACTTCAATAAATTTGGTTGTTACAAATTCGCGCATTGATTGGATTAGCTTAGGGCAACTGCATCCATTAAGTGTGTCAGTTAAATAGAGGAAGTGACATTAGCTATTTGCATAATACATTTGCATATTAGCATAATTTTCACATAGAAAAGATATCTAGTTAAAAGAGAAGGTGTTCGCGTTCTGTGAAGACCTTAAATTTCTTACGCTCTTTCCTGCAATTCTAACCTTTAACATTTGAATACAAGGAAATTAATTTTGCAGTAGACATGGACGTAAAATATTAACCCATGGATGAGTGTTAAAGGCTCCAAAATTAAATAAAAATCTGAAAAACTCGAGATGAACAATAAATCATAATTTCTCAATTACGTTCACATTTGACGAAGATCGGAAATAAAATATGCGATTATAATATAGTTATGGTATAGTAATGAAAAGAGGAATCAAAAATCTCCCATCGCCAATTCATCTTATCCGACACGTCTTAAGTAAATGTACTCATAAGGCGGTAGAGCTACTTAAGCAATTAAGTATACCTGCAAAATTTGTTATTTTTATCTCGCATTATATAACATTAATCATATTACAGATGACTACTTCCAAACAACAAGTTTGGGATTTATTCAGTGGCATATGTTCCAAGAGTTTTTTTTTTCTTCTTTTGTATCAAAAATTCAACTCTGATAATTTCACACATTAAAGCATTCATTATGGAACAGGAAAATTATCTTTTGCGACATTTTTCCATCTCGACAATGAGTGTCCATTATGTGTGAACGTGACATCGAATGCGAAATGTTTCAATTTTGACAATTTCATATTGTAGATATTTGTATTCTGCAGCCGGTTGTGCAACTATAGTCTTCAAATCGGATTTGCAGATTTTTTGCAAATTTGCATTTTTAAATGCTACGTAGAAGGTCCACGTGTTCTCCGTCGGATGAAGACTGCCCAAACCGTAATTATTATTATGACAATCGAATCGGTGACTAATATGATGTAATATTGTCCCGCCTTGCCACCTATTTAAAATTAGATTTACACAACCTTACACGAACTAGTTTTTAGAGGCATCCTGAAAATTCCTTTTGTTGTCCTCGTCTTGTAACCTATTATGTTTCTCGTTGAACGCTTCTATTTAGCCATTTTCATATAACGTCCGTGGCGGCGGACCCATCCATCCTGTACTCAATGTTTATTTTAAATGACAACATTCGGGTGACATAATGTAAATTTACCCAGATGGAATATATCTTTAACTGGATGGTATATGCCATTCTATTTTTTGAAATAATTTTATAACTGTCATGTCAGGCTGAAAGGAACAAAAATATTTTCTAATTTACCCATTAAGTGAATAGCATACATGTCAAATGAAATCGTACCGATGTACTCTATTGGCTGGTGTGACTTGAAATTATCAGAAAAAAATGGAGAATTGACAGAATCACTCCCTGTAATACCCAATCCTTCCAGAGTGAAGCCAGCAGCTATTAGCAAGTACTAAAATTTACACGCTAATGTTTTCTATAATGTTCTCCTTAATCAACCAACTTTATTGTAATGTAAAACAATAACAGAGACAGACGACAGAGACATGATGTAATTGTCCCGCCGTCCTATTAGTCTATTAAAACATGTTGGTGGAAATTATTTTACTTTGATTTTTCAAGTTCAGCTCCCTTGGAATTGGCGGAAACAGGTTGCTGACTTGTTTGTAAGAGAATGCGACAGGGAACATTGAGATTATTTAAAGTTCTTCTAGTTGGCAATCAACCCAAATAAAGAAAACATAATTAGTATATTGAACCAGATCGACCCGCACAATGATATAATTGCTCCGAGGTCGTCAAATGTATTTTAATTAAGTCACCTCAGGGTATGAAATTATTTTTGAACATCAGTCTAATGCTAATCCAGGTCATTTGTCTACCAGAACTCCGTGTATTCTCTTTCTTCTATATTAGTCAACTTGATCGATTCAAGCTAAACTATATTTTTATATCCACGATGATAATACATTTTTCGGTAGTTGAGAGTAGATTAGTGATTTGGTCCATGTTCCAGCACATGATGCAAATCTTCTAAATTATGTCTTCTATTGTTCCCTATCATGTTAAGGTCACAATGCACAATTAATACTTTCACTTCCAGATTTAATAATAATTTAGACATTACATGTCCGACAAATTACGCCATTAGCCAATTGTATTTACATGCGCTCTGCGTTGATTAATTAGTAATCAAACATTCGGGGAAAACGTGTTTCATATTAATCATTGCTATGATCATTCATGGAAAGGGAATACGCATTAGTGCGTATTCCCTTTCTTCGGGACTTTATTGATATGATATCTGCTCAGAAAATATTTAAGTCTCTCAAATAATTGCGTAATCATATTTAACAAATATTTAATTCCATTTTCCTCATTTAAACCGAGTTGGGTTCGTAAATGTGAATAACTGAAATTGACAACGATGTAGTTGCCCCGTCGTCCTAAACTGCAATTGCGAACTTTGCATGATTATGTATTTTAAAACCTGTAGTTCTTCATCAGGTGAAACTTCCAGAATGTCTCTATTAAATCCTCGTATATCCCTCCATCGTCGTAGGATCACTCCAAACTATCACATCTTTTGAATGTGTCCTAATCTTTAGAAGTTTGTCCAAATCACAAGGTAAATGTAAAACTTGGGTAGCTTAATTGAATTCCAATGACATTTCCAAAAGCCGATTTCAACTTCCCATGGAGTTCACAAATTTAGATCAAATCAAATTGTTCAACAGACTGAAGTAACGTTTTTGAAACGTGAAAAATGTACATTACCGTTTTCAATAATTGTATGTAAATTACAAATGATGATCCACTCCTTAAAATCATCAACAAAATTTTCCACTTTGTCCCAACCTGATTTTTCAGTTGTTGGCATTAGATTTGACATCAGATCCCTCCAGTCGGCTTCGCTGAAAAGTTTAGTAATTTCTATAATGTCCATTTGGGAAATATTATTACATATGTAAGAGTTATCACTATCACATAACAGGAACTGCACATTTTCCAAAGCAGCTGCAACAAAGCTAGTTCTCGGGCCAATATAAATGTATATATTGTCTGAATAAAATTTCAGTAGACGATATGTTGGAAACCAATGTTGTGTTCTCCTGCTGCAAAAATACAACAATGTGTAAAATTTCTTGTCCGAATCAATTTAGCTTATAATATTGCAAAAAGAAACTATAGGAACTTCAATTGCAAAATCGCTTCAAGTATGGTTTCATCAACCAGGCAATACCATACCTGGTAAGGTATTGTCTTGCATGTGATTCACTGTAGTTGACGGGGTGCATTTTGGAATTTGCTTCAATATAACTAACGAGTGGAGTAAGGTAGATTCCCCCGCAGAATAAATTTTTGACGGGATGGTTGGTACACCTCCAATTCCATTTTATAGGCTTAATTTAGAGCTGCGGATGTTCACAGGAAACATGATCACCGTTTTGTCATTTGAGATTCCGTTGACAATTTACCATGTAGTGTAAACACATTTTTCGGATGGCCAAGGCACTAGGCAAGAAAAAATAGTTTATCTTGCGATTACTTTGGAAAAATTAATATGACAAACTAATCGTTACTGATTGACGGATGCAATAATGTAATTGCCCTGGTCTTCTATCTATTTAAATTAAAGCTCCTTTAGATTTCGGTAATATAAAAGGGTCTGGTTA
>JAQIXQ010000948.1:0-19006 GCA_034700485.1 Pseudosinella alba
ACGTAAAATACAATTGGTGAATTCCACTTTGGGTTCCCAAGGAAAGATTTTCATACGGAGTATGCTACGCAGCTAGTATAAATAAAGTACCTGAATTATTTTCTGAATTTTAGGGTGACCTTGATTCGATCAAATAGGGGCCTTCCAAAAATCAAAATAGAATGTTCTCAAAAATTGACACTCTCATCAATCTCAATCAACTCACTCAACCAACTATGTAAAGCTAAAGATAGATATAAGCCATGTGTCTTGTGTCTGAATTGAATAGACAGTCTGATACCGACTACGCTTGTTTGTATTTTGTACTGTTTTGGGCACATGGCTGGCATGACGTTTGTCTTGTATGTTTTGATGAGTTCATGTTTCGCAATAAATATGAACTGATGCAATCTTTCATGATATGTCTCCATTTTCATTTATGCAAGTTTAATTAATTAATTTAATTGGACAATTAAAAATATTTGCAAAAAATTGCCAAACATGGCAAAAGTTGGAGTTGCGCCAGGAATCGAACCCGGGTCACTTGCTCATTGCATCGCTAGAGGGGTGGAGGGCATTGACAGCCCCAATACAGGACAAGAATAATTGAACCTTCACCCTTCGTCCACCACCACAGGGACGCTCCACCTGGACGGTTACAACAATTCGGGCTTTCGGCCTGTCTCGGGGCCTCGGAGGGCCCTCCTTGACGATCGTCAGGTCAATGCCCCACCCCCAGCGATTCTACACGCAAGCGTCTTACCACTAGACCACGCAGATCCTTGCGGAGGAAGAGCCATGAATGAGCGTAACTATTGAAAATCAGGTTGGTCATATCATAAGCATAAAGCATTAATCAATCAATATTCCGATAACTTCGAATGATGTAATCAAAATTAAAAGTAGAATGAACTTATTTATTTAGTAAATTACATCTAACTCCGTTGTTTTGTTAAAGTTAAGGTAAATGTTAAGGTAAAATATTATCATTATGAGTACGGACAAAATATTTTGCATTTATACTAACTGAACTACTAACTTCTTGACTTGTTACTTATTTACTTCTTATGATTTATAAATTATGGATGAGACAGTGATGAGCAGAGTGAGACTACGGGGGAATTACATCCCCCCAGTTTTGGTTCCACTGGAGATGCTCCATCTTCTCCCGGATTCGGTGCATTAAAAAGGGGATCTTCTCGTGATCGGGTAGTTCCATCCATTTCTCCAGGTCGACGGCAACGACGGGGTGTCCCAAGCCTTCGAGGATTCTTATTTCTAGTGCCCCCATTCCCCGGATGCGACGGGTGTTGTTGGAGTACAATTCTTTGGTGATCCCTTTGACCAAAACCCTGAAAGTAATGTACAGAAAGGATAATGAATTACGAAGCTATCAATGGAAAATAATTTAAATACGATTTGCGGCCTTACATGACACTCTCTGCTGGCTTCGCAATACTGCTCAAGCAATCAGACTGAGAATCACTTTGTGAGTTAACTGCTACCGGATATCCACCCTTTCTCATTACTATTCCATGATCTGTGAAAATTACAATATTTATCATGTCCAATTAGCCATGTGCTAACAGTGTAAAAAAATAAAAAGGTAAATTAGTAGCAAAAGGTGATTTACCAATATGAATTCCATCATGATATAGTCCGTTAATGACATACGATTCCCCACCGAGACCTGTTTGCAAAGCAGTCTTCAGAGGATATTGCTTATTGGCATTTGAAGCTCTTGACAACTCTATCCAATTTTCAATCATTGTGATGGGTGGAAGGGGACCCCTATATGCCGGATACAAGACTTTTACTGCATTGTACAGAAGTGCAAGTTTGATAGGATGCTGTCGCCCTTGAAATTCTTCCAGTATGGTTAATCCATCACCGGAGTATATTACACGTATCAGGTTTTCTGGAAACAATTCTAGTGCCAGGAAGTCAATAGCTAGTAAGATTTCCGAAAATCCGAAATTCTGCGAATTAAAAGGAATATGCATTATTCATCTCCCCACTTTACATTAATTTCACTCAACTTTTCCATTAGAAAATGCTTAATTACCTTCCTCGCCACGGATAGTAAGGGATGCTCTAATAAAAGTGAGGAAAACGTGGACCAGTTCTCTGGTTTATAGTTGAAGTTTGAAAAGGCTCGCATCAGTGTCATGAATAAAAAGTCATCATTTAAAACGGGAGCCGGGTTGGTCGCAATGATTTCTCCAACACGATCCACAAGGTCAATATTTACGTGCCTCTGCAATTTTCAAATATAAATAGGATATTGATATTGACATCAAAATAACTGCATTACATTTTTAAATAGTCAAATATAGCGCATTGACATTGTATTAGGGCTTACAAAAGTCGAGAGATGTTTAGCCAACCACAGAGTTTCTAACTGTCGCCCCTCCTCGTTCAAAAATTTCTGGCAATAGGCGTCCAAAAAATATTCATTGTACAAATAACGAGCCCGGGTCCCATTGAACCTTTTACTCGCCTTCCCAATAAGTGTAGTTAGGTCGGAAAACTTGTAACTTTCTATGGAATCCACAATCTTTTTAAAACCCCATATAGCCAAAGGGGCATGTGAAGGACTGTCAAAGTTTACGTCACACAAGGACCACATTATACTCATCGTGTTTTTTACAGGGATTCGCTCCGCTATTCTCAGCGCTGCATCCACAAGGAGGTTAATTGACTTGTCTGAAAGTTTGTGCTTCGTTGCGTAATGCAAACAGTCACTAACGGAGAAGGGATCAGTTCGCTCCAACTGTGTACTAAGCTGACTTTCAAATACGACGGGAAGGGCAAACTCTAACGCTTTGGATAATGGCGACCTCGAATCCGTATCCATCTTCTCAAGTAGGAAGTGCATATACATGATTTGCTGCAGGTCCAAGGAGTTGGCATGCTTGGAAATGAGCTTCAGCAAGACTTGGTAGGTTTGGTGGTTTCCAGGAACTGACATGAAGCTTAGTAACTTGACAGCATTTATGAGATCCCCTGGGTCCATCCGAGGTCCAGAGTTCCGGAGTAGTTTACATAACTTTTGGACCCCAACTGAGGTCAGCAACTGATGTTTGACCTTTACTGTTAGCCTACAAAGAGAAATAATGATTTTATCAGAAACAATGACAATAAAACCCTCCATATCGACATCGACACGAAAAGTTCCAAGCGGAGATAGAATCAGCTTTTGACAAAGATTGCCTTACCCGGTTTCCGACTTCAGTGCGTCGAACAGGACATCAACGGCCACGGAAACAGTTATAACATCCATCAGTTCCGCCTCGTGCTCCAGTACGCTTATGATTTCCTCCGTCGTTCTGGCAGAGAGCAGCTTCTGGGACACCGGGTTATCATGCTTCCTATTAAATGGGGAGGTTTGGCTTTGGGTCGCTGGGGATGTGAGCGAATCTGGTGCTGTCAATAACCCAAAAGGACAATTATCAATCAGTGATCTTGATCATATAATTAATTACAAAAATAACGAATTAAATTAGCTAAATCCTCCACGATTAATCTATATCATACTTTTATAACTGACGCATGCTGGGGAGCCCGTATGGAAGCCTGCTGTCGCCGTCCAAGAACTGAATTTATTGACTGGAGCTGGAACACTGTAACGATAATGATGATCTCCTCCTCCTCCTTCAGGACAATTAGCTAATCCATCAACAACACGATCGGGTCCTTTAACTAACCGAAAAGTACTGACACTAACTGCTCCACTTCTACTGGCACCCGAGCGGCCGGAACCAGCGATCCCGTTGACAAGCCCATGTCGCAAGTGGAATAACTGACGAGACATTGCTGTTCCGGAACTCATCAGCTTCTGGAACAATTTGGGGGTGCTCGGGCTGATCGTGTTCCTTCCTGTTTCCTGGAGATCCGATGTCTGAGCTTTCCCTTACGACCTCCTTCAAAAGTCTCTATTCTAATCTCCAACCGAACTGCACAGAGTAATCACTAATCATAATTAACTTTTAACATTTAACTTTTAATTTCTTGAACTGCTATTTTTGTTGAGTTCCTTCTTTTTTAGGCGTGCATGGAAATGTTTACAATAGCTTACTATACATCTGCTGGACCTGCGACTTCCCGCGACCCTCGTGCCTTCTTCAATGTGCTCCGAGAACGTGTGCTTTTGGCTACTAAAACAACCACATTCTGATATTACGTGTTGTAGTAAGTACGAGCAGCTGATGATGAGATTCATTTCATGAGTCAGGTGTTGGTGACTTGGTGTTGAGCTGTAAAGTTGTGACTTGATCATTCATCGGGTTTTATTTGGGAGCTAAACAAAGGTAAATTCATCACAAAAATTAAGTAGTTATTTAATTGTTAATTAGACATTTCATTATAATTTTTAGCTATTTGTGGATTGTTAATAATCATAATTATCACCTGGATTTTTTATTTGTTTTTTAGATTTGGAAGGAAGGTGTTCGGTTCGGATGGTGTCACTATCAACCTAAAAACACCCAAATTTGATGGGGAACCTCTGACGATGATGCCACCAAAACTGCATTAATCAGATCACGATTTCAGGTTGATTGAGCGATTTCGACTGTGGCGGATTTGTGATTAGTCCAAAAATCCAGGCACGATGGATGACTGGTTACTGGAGCACTTGGCGAGGGTCTCCTCGCTAAGCTGCGTCCTCATCGTCTTATACTTCCTGGTCTACAGTATATGGCGGATATCTATGTAAGTCATGTAATGGGAGTGTAGATCATTAAACCAAACCAGTTAGATTTAATTAATTATTGACCAAGTGGAATTGAAACTCTTATTACTTTACTTTTACTCTTTTGCAGGATGCCCAACTACCCCTGGAACTGGAATGACTGGCAGTGGCCCTTGGGAGGGGGGCGACATGCCGTGGAGATCTACCGGAAGCCAGCAGAAATGCCCTTCACCATCCGCATGGTTGACCGGAGCAAGGAGGACATGGGACGGTGCACTTTCACCGTCAAGTATCTGAAGGACAAGGACCCTCCCCTTGTGACCGTCCTCTGGGGACCCACAGTCTCGTACATGATGAAGCTTATCAACTCCCCAATCCAGGAGCTAAGTAGGGAGCTGATGATGGAGGAGTTGGAAGGGGGTCAGTGGAACAGTCGCTTGAATAATGTCCAGTCTGCTGGAGACCCAGAAGCGTTAAGCTACTTTATCATTCAGCGTTCTGGTTATTGTGACTGGGAACCAGGGGATCCAATTCAGGAGATGGAGGAGAGGACCTCGGATGCAGTATTTGACAACTCGTATTCAACAGTGAAGCTGGTTTTAGCCCCTCCGGTGGAGTTTGATTGGGGTCTACTGAAAAATCAGTTCAGGTATCCCGCTGCCGTTTTCATTACGGATCCGGAGGGTGCCCACGATCAAGGGTATTCAATTGTAAGTTTCCAGATTGCAATGAGTAGGAATTATTAATGAGTTATGGGTCATTACCTAATCAGAAATATAATAAATTGAATTTTCTTTTTTCAGTGTGGCATCATTCAAATCCTTCATGTGAAGAACGAAGTTGTCCCGAAAGCGTCTACAACTTTATCTCAATTTATCAAAATGACCAACGGCCAGAGTCACATTCTGCAGGTTACTACCATATTAGATTTTAAAGTTCTCTCCGACATGCGCCATGTAAGAATTTTTATGATAAATCGGAGTTTTGCTTTTTTTCCAGCCCCTCTATGTGATTGATGACCATCGTCTTGAAGAAGACGAACTTGAGCCAGAAACAACTGGTGCTACTAATAGTGATCTCCCACCAGAGCCCTTCGGTGATATTCTCTGCTCGGTTTGCCAAGTGTCGCTGGTGACCCGAGTTATAATTCCCTGCCGCCATGTTTGCCTATGTAAGTTGTGCTTTGAAAAGGTTGAAACTTGCCCTATCTGCCGTGGCCAGATTCTTTACTACTTTAGAACTCGGGAAGAGACACAGACAGTCCCGACAGACCTCACGAATCTCAATGTGAATGAACCGGAAACCCTAACTTGGTGGGAAAGGCAAAGTGTCGAACGTTGGAACCGATTTAGATATGCATTTGGTAGATTTATACGTCAATAGATTTATATGTCAATATACGTCAACTGTCGAGCTCAAAAGGTTCAATTAACTTTAGCTTTAATCATTTCGTTTCGCGCTTGTAAACTTACAATAGATTATAAACTTTGGTACATGAATAAACAATTTGTTTGATTTGTATAATAATTTCGTGTTTAATAGTTCCTTGCACTTTGGCGAACGCGAAGAACGTACGAGGAGGCGCGATCATAAAACCGAGTAATGCACTTAACTTAATACGGAAAAACTATGCTACTTACACATTTAATAGGACGTAGTGTACTTAGCTTTAATATAAACCTAATACTCCGTCCATTGACTATAAATTGCTGAAATCAATGGCCAGAGTATTTGAAGTTGACTACAAACAATGCACTTTGTATAGTTGACTTTTATATATAGTATGTTGATTGTGTAGATAATAACATATTGCAAATCAATACGGATTATCGTAATATTAATTATTCCTAGTTAAACCTAAGACTCCTTCCATTTCTCCTCTGCCTCCTTCTTGAACTCAGGTTCTAACTGAGATCTAAAACCATCTATCACATTAGTTGTAGCTTCCGCCATCAGTATAATTGGGCGGACGACAGTAGGTGGAATTTGACGTAGGACACCTCCCACGGCACCAGACATTCCTTTCTGTTCATGTTCCTTGCTAGCAACATGTACTATGGTTTGAGCAGTGTCTCCCAATCCCTGTCAAACAAATATGGACGAGATGTCATGTCAGTTAGTTTTTACAAGATAGATTACAATGACCTTGCACGGTTGAAACAATGTGGAATAAAAAAAATACCTCTTTAACAACGTGGTATGCATTTGTCATCCCCTCTCGAATGTCTCCAGGCTGGGTGTAACGCTTTTTCTTCTTGGATGAGTGCCGTCTCTTTTGATGAACACTTGGCCCAGGAGAAACCATGTCGTATGTTATTTCAGCGGCACCCTGAACAATTCTCACAAATCTGTTTGTCAATTCTAACGCTGCAAGAGCAGCAGAAGTTGAAAATGCATTTGCTCCCCGCTGAAGACCCTTTGCTATCCGACCATCCTTTTGGTACTGCTCGATAGGTAGCCAGAATAGATCCCGAACTCCTTGAACTGTTGCATGAAATGAAGACAAAATTGAAAGTTTCTGGAAAATTCGCTTTCGAATTTCAGTGTCAAACTAACTATGCATGCAATTATAAACTTACACAACTGTACGAAGGAATACATTGGCCCAACTCCGCCTAAGAGACTGGGCAATTGGTTTTTCTTAATATCTCCAGCCCATTCATTCAAAAGAAACGCTGCTAGCTTATCTGTTCCAAGAATACTACAAAACAAAACATCGAGCACATTGAGTGTCATCATTTTTCAACTACCAACCAATCACCAAAATAAGTATAACATATACTCGTAATGCTAACCCATATCGATGATTGATCCGTTTCAGTCGTATTTCCGAGCAATTTAACTGTGCTAGACCCATCAGTAACCCAGCTAGGGGTCCATGCGTCATATCAACCCTCTTTCCTTGGTAATCCAAACGAATTGGGACATCGGGAGAAAATATCACTTGTCTGTGTTAGAAATTAATTGCATTAAAACTAATTTCCTGAATGCTACATGAGAAACAATAGTTGAAATTTTGTTTATACCGAAAATAAACGGGTGTCGACGGTTTTGTAGAATCTATAGAAGGATCTTTGGAACAAGTGGATTCTGAATCATCGAATCCTGCTTGTTCATCACCAAACATAAGTAGATTCGACTGATTCTCGTCTTCAGCAGAATTGTCAACTTCATTTTCATGGACATTTATGGTCATCACTGGTAAAGATTCAACTGATGGAGTATGACTTGGTGGCTTATTGCTTGAAGTTGCGGAGTCTTCGTCTAATTTGAACATAAAAAACGGAGTTCTTAAAACTGGCAAATGCTACTACAAAAATATGTAAGCACTATTTCTTACCATCGCTTTCTGATTTTCCCATTTGGTCGGTAAAAAACTGGTATAAGAAGAGAACAGAATCCTGATCAATATTTAATCGAATGGGTAAAATTGAAATCTTCAGGCAACATTCTTCAATGGTGCTTAGTTGTGGATCTGGCCGTAAATGGACCGCTTTCAGAACGACCTGTTACAAATATATTCAGATTTTTAATACCCTAGATTTCATAAAGATTGATGAAGTGATTTAAATTGGGAAACTCACCATATTTGCGTGCGATTGTCGTGGACGAGTAGGAGACGTATACAAATATAACATTTTATTAAAAGGAGACGAGACGAGACGATCCCGAATCTCAACATTATTTATCACAACTACCAATCGAGAAGCTTGCTCAGTAGATTCTGGATACGTGTCGTGTGTAAACTTGATCTGTAACGAAATTAGAATTTAAAATGCGATTTCATGTTCACGAAAATATAAATCGTAAACTATTCTAAAGATATTAACAGTTATTATGAGAAAACTTACTTTGTTCAAATGCAATTCAACTAGGACATCATGCTTTCTTCTACGCCCTCCCTTGTTACGCCAGGAATGGGATGCATCTCCTAAATGTTTTCTTTCTGGCTTTGGACTTTCATATGCTTCCCAGGCACTCTAAACTCAATAATAAACAAACGCTACATTAGTGAAAGATACTATCGTAAAACGAGATAAAATGTAAACTTTGTTAATTTTTTTTACTAACTTCAAACGCTTTAGTTTTAGAAAATACAACTCCCGGATTTAAGGCATCTACAGCAATATCGACTTCTCCTCCCCCACTGGATTCAAAACCGTACTCATCCTTCCGCTTATCACCGACCAAACTAAAATAAAGAATAAAAGAAATACATAAATGTACGCAGTGTCGTAGACTATATTATCAATACCACAAATATAGGCACATAAAAATAAATCTCTGGATAAACTTAAATGTTCATAAAAATTCTTACGTTTCTGATGACCCTTTCTCATCTCCAATACGTAGACGTTTTCGAGCCGGGGTGGTTTCAAAATCCTCGCCACCATATAAATGCCAAACAATGCTCATTTCGTGTACGGAATATTTCATAACGGGATTTGGATAATGTTTGGGAGCCTTTAAAATGTCCATTCTACCAACAGGTACTGCAAAATGGTTCTCCACCAACCTAATCGGCTCATCAACTAACACCCTAGCTTCCGGTTCTCCTGATTTGGAAACGATCCCTACCCCAGGGTCGTTCTCCAAGATGCAAAACTCTTCATCATCATCGTCCTCGCTCAATGGGATATCGATTGGAAGACCACTCACATTTTCCATAATTGGTTCATCACTCGGTAAAGGTGTTGCACTGCAAGAATCTCTGAAATCATCTTCATATTCCATCCTTGCACTACCTCCATTTGCTCCACCTGGCATGTAATGAATTTCAAAAGACTGTTTCGTTGGCTTTCTGTGGTGGAACTGCTTCACAGTTTTTATGGAATGTCGGTTTGTGGAGGACGAGCAGGACGCAACCTCATCAGTAACTGTGCAAGTATCTTCCATTGCATCCGCAACTAAATCATGCAAATGTTCCGTTTGTGACACAGACATCCGTCGCTCTCTGTCATGAATCTCTTCTGTATTTATGAGCGCTGGCTCACTACTGCATTCCTTAATAGGGTTCATTGGAAGACGACTGTCATCCTGCTCCTGAAGATTTTGCGTTGAAGGGTCCATTAAATCGCCATCAGTTGTGAAATACGTCAGCACTTCTGTTAAAGCTTTGAAGGAATCGCTACATGTGCGAATATGAAGGACATTATTGGATGCTGACAAGTCAAGTCGAGGTACGGGCATGTTCCGATTTCCACATAAACGGAGCGACAGTTCAAAGAAGTCCATATCCATTACTGAAACGTAGTCGTTCTTCAGGTCCGTCGAACTGGTTTTTGTACCTAGGAACAAGGCTGCGTCTTCAGATATAAATCGTATCACTGACGTGCTTGTTAAGGCCGCGATGTTGCTTGAGATGTTGAAATTTTCCATTGTTAAAAAGCAACGGTAAGGCAGGTACAAAGGTCTGAAATGTATAATATATATCCATATATTATCTCAGATATTAGCTTTCTACTTAACTAAAACGAAGCCTACATAAACTAAACACTAACCTGTAATCGATGGCACAACTCCATAAATGTAAATGTAGTTCGGTTATCACTGAAGAAGGAGTGTAACCCACAACTGGTGTATCAATCACATCAAAGAAGTCCGTCAGTTGTGTAAACCAAGACCGATTTGGAAGAGAAATTCGATGATGCAGTGTAGCTCCTTTAATGCCCAGAGCAACTTTGAAATTCTAAACACAGCAAATTACATCAAAAGTTTTAGTTTAGTAATAAAACAGAAGCCAGTGTTGCAAACATCTTCTGGATTATTATAATGTAAAACAAACATTTGCCTACTCACCTTTACATTTGCCATTGTATCACGCTCTATTTTTACCGCAACTGACAGCAAATCTTGATACGCTGCTAAATAGAAATATGAATGTCAAAAGTAATGCCAACAATCGCGCAATATACATAAACTCGGTATTCTGATACACAGTCGCTTACCCGAACTTGAATCTTGGGAAAAGCAAGAGCTCACGCCATCCTCACTTGGATAAATGGTTTTTAAAACAGATGGCTTAAGTGTGGGCATCTCATCGTTGTCACGAATCAAATCTAATAACAATGAATGGCATTTTATAAAATAACATTAGAATAGTAACAACTGTCTATTATGTGTCGTGACTCTGGTTAAAACTCACCACAATGGTATAGTGTTCCCTTCTCACTATGAAAGCACAAATAGCCCAGGGTTGGGTTGCCTTTAAATCCTGAGACCATGAAGAAATTTCCATCTTCCACTTTTATGGTAAACTGGCCCCTCTGACCCGGCACAATATTTCCAGTCGTATCCTAAATTGTTTCACCACATATTTTTCATATTTTCAAGCTATGTACATGACAAATTGATCTGATAACTTCATTAGAAATTAAATATAAAGGAACCTGAAATGGGGTGAACATTGAGCAGGCTGCCTTTTTGACGGTTATAGCCAACGTTAGTTCACTCTGGCCATAAGTCCATTTCTTGTTGAAAGAGCCTGATTTCGGCTTCAATGAGTTGATAGCTGGTGTAGCCAATTCTTCTTCGGACTCGGACTCAGAATCTAAAAACAATTTATCCGTATATGTATATTGCAAAAAAGTGTAGTCTAGTGTATTTTCAAAGAGAAAACTTTGTTACACATACCATATCGTATTTCGGACTTGCACATCGAGAAAGTGTTTAGTTGAGGTTGTTTGAATCCTTGAAACTGTCTGGTTGGAGAAGAAGGAGTGCAAATGGATGGAGCAGAAGGTTCCCAGAGAAGGAGATCTGTGCTTATCCTATTAAAAACGCACATACAGACAATTACTATCTTGCCTCTACTTTAAGTACTATATTTAAGATTTATTTATAAGTTCACTTTTTTTAACTAAAAAATTAATACCGATTATATAGTTCCTCGAAGAAGTGCTTTGTAGGGAAAGAGATATCCACCGACCGCAAATTTAGGATAACTTTGAACATTGTTGATTTACTTGCCTCCTCTATGAAGTCAGCCATTTCGCCTCTGTCACCAGGTATCACACTCTCTGCTGAAGCTGGATTAGATTAGTTAATTTATTAAAATTTCAATTATCAAACTACCAATAAAATTGCATTAATTTGTTTGGTGTGACATTATTTTCTATGTTACCATTTATCTGATCCTCCTCAACTGTAAGCGTCTCATGAATGACACGCCTTGAACTGAACGGGGACGTTCCTTTATCCTTTATGTCAAAAAAGCTGTCAAATGGCTCTCCATCGTCAACAATTTCTGCTTCCCCCACAGCGGTTGAGCATTTCTTTGGATATATTGCTACTATTATTCTAGGCCAGTCTAAGCCTTGTGCTCTCATCGACTCCCCATCGATATCGGGGTCATCGGATAGTGCAGTTGCAAAAAGCATCGGTGGGTCCGTTTGGGTTTCCTGTAAAATATCATAAATGAAAAGTATTACTTCGAGATGAGATACATCCACGCATTTCATTGCTTATCATTTCACTTGGGGAAATAAAATAGACCAAATACCTTATAATAAATTCGTGCTTGATGGCATTGTGCATCAAATTCGAATTCTTCGACGTTTGAATTTAATACGGTCGAGAAAGTAAGCTCTTTCATTTCTAGGATTAAAGAGTCATTTCTTAAATTACGTCTCCAATACGGACTTCTGGATACATCATCCAATGGGCGCATATCCGGTATTGGAAACCTGATCACAAATTAGAATTAGGCATTTGCTTAGTTAGCGGAGAAGTAAAAGTAAGATAAGAGAAAATGGTGTATAATTTTCAATATAAAGATTTACCTAAAGTTTAAAGAGAATTTTGGGCAGACTACTTTAATTGCAACTTGGCTTTTTAATCGGTTTTGCTGAGCTCCGCCATTCATCTATCGTAAAAGAAAAACATAATGTTTAGCCATTCATATATAATTTAATGCTAGTTACACATCAAACAGTTGCATTGCACGGTCATGAGTGAGACCAAAATGTGTAATAAATTGTCGTATCTCGTTACTTACTTCAAATCTCAGTTGATCCACACATTCCGTATAGCATGCCAGTCTCGAATTTATCAACGAATTTATACGATCAACCACTGACATGTCTACTTCTGTCTGACATTCGCTAACAATGAACTTCAGTGATGTTTTCGTTGCACCTTTGTAACTTTTGTTTTTAAATTCGACCCTTGCTGACTGAGCCACGCCTTGATCAAAACTGGTAGGAAAGACCAGAACCTACAAACATGGTAGTAATTAAGATGGTTTTTTTTAGAAGTGAGCATTGTTTATACAGAACTAACGAGATGAAATCATTGTATACTTATATATTTTGAAAGTCTGCAATATCTGTAATTACCTCAATGCACTCTGGCATTGGAGTACCAGCAAGTGGTTTGGAGTCTCGTAATGATTCAATTATTTCACAATAGCCAATGGCCACGTAACCCGAAAATACGGAAATCAGATCAACAAGGCTGACAATCCCTTCCATTTTTAACGGAGCTACAATGAACCGATGATGATTTCGAGTACATGATTCATTAAGCTTGGTTCTGACATCTTGGACATCCTTTTTTCCTTTCACTGATGCTCCAAATAAACCTAAGCGCTTGAAGAAGTTGCCCGCAACTTCTCTCATTTCATTCACACTTGAAGGTAACGCCGCCTCAGTGGATGACAGAGTGATGATATCTTCGTGCAAAAGAACAACAGCAAGACTAGCAAAAGAAATATTAATTTTTGTAGTTTGCGTTGTAGCTTGTTCGGACATTAGAGTTCCTCCTCCTATTTGTGGAAAATTTAAATATTAGATAGAATTCGAGCATGCACAGCAAAGTAATCTCCTACCGAAATATAATATTTAATAGCAAAATATTAATACCTCCACGCATTCCACCCCCGCTATGATGAGGAGGGACAGATTTTGCTGTTGAAGAAGCAAAACTCTCCGTCATCGACTGCTGCATGGATATGTTCATGGATGTCATCATTGAGGCGTTCATAAAATTGGTGCTGGAATTACTCTGGTACATGCATCCGCCATTGTTATGTAGTGGTAGAAATTCGTCATCACTGTCATCTACATAATGTATAATTAGATACGTCGGTGTATAAAGATACGAGTGGAGTATAATCCAAATCAACATTATTAAATATGCTAATATAGTTTGATTGTCAACTCATATAAAGTGTTTTCATACCAAAGACAGGAGATGACCATCCTCTTTGTTGCGTAAGACCAGTTAGTCCTATTAACCCGGGCTTTAAACCTTCCTGCAACTCTTCCTCAATGCGTTTGAAGTCAAAAGTGTCCATAGGTTTTTCTTTGTACGATTTTCGGCGTAACTGCTCTTCTCTAAATATCAAGTATATACCAAGACAAACTCATTTTAGATGTGCATTTAATTTTGAAGCATGTAATATTACACTTTACTATGCGTGGCATCTTAATAGATTACATAATTTACTTACACGGACGTAGGCACTGGATTAATGAATTCTTTTATGAGCTCCAAAATTATGTGAAACTGGACCGGAGATAAGAAGCCAATCAGGGAGCCAAAGCTACAATCGATTAGAACCTGCGGTCCACCAATAGAATCGTCTTTTTTCACTGCCAATTTAATCTCATGTCTTCCAGCAATCTTTGCAATCATGATGAGATTGTCAGATGACTTATCCTGTTTAAGAAGAAAATATTATAAACGTAAACCATCAAAAGTAAGCACAAAAGTTGGTATATAAAAAAGTTCTATGCAATTCCAGTAATATCATGAAACGTACCAAGTCGTCCACAGCAGACCTGTAGTTGCTTTCACCGCATTGTCCTGAAAATGGGTTCATCTTAAAAAGGTCCGTGAACAACGTCATCCCTTCAATTAATATCCTTTTGTGAGAAAACGCTGTATCGGAAGATCCTCCCGAATCGCTGTCACCTGTGCTTTCGTCTGAGTATCGCCATCTATTCAAAAAATATAATTACGAATTATAATGGACTCCAAAATTTTAGTGATTAATGTTTTAGAAAAATATACTCATATTTCAACATTACAGTTTAACATGAAGTTCCATCGCGATTCCTGCATCGGATCCATTCCTACATTTTTCAATTCTAATAACAGTATCGCGGAAGCACATTTTGACTCTGGACAACACTGGAATCATAAACCAAAGACATCACTTATAGCCTTAATTAATTCAAAGACAAAATCAATATGACTTGTCAGTACAGAAAGACAACAGACATTGTAGAAATTGAACATTACCTGCATCAATTGTCTGCGCACAATGCTCCAGGCCAGATAACGGTTCTTGATTGGAAAAGTCGGGCTCATCGCCCACATCCTCACTTTTCAGGCACTCCTCCGCAAGCTGCATACTTGAGGCCATACTAGTCCACATGGAGTCCAACATGGAGCTCCCTGTATACAAATTATCAGATTCTGATACGATTGTAATCATACCATCATTTAGCTAACTATGTGCTCCGAACAAAATTGGCGTGCAATATCGAAATGACAATCTGAGAGTATTCAGTATTATTAATATGTAATATGCCCTAACCATTTTCAATCCGCTTCTTCGGTTGAATCGTCACATTCAGCCCTGTCACTTCAATCTCGCAGCTGTCTTGCATGATCGCCTTCCATGGGATGGACACCGAGATGCTGTCCAAGTGGCCATCGAGGAATTCCAAGGGTAGCAGGTGCTGCTCCGCCAGTTGGTTGAGTGCCTGCAAAACACAAGAAGAAATCAAGGTCCCACATTAGAGAACACGCCTCTACAATCTAAACGAATGGAGCTAATTAATTAGCATTCCCTCATAAATTATAAAATCCTACCTGTGAATCCAACACCACATCATTCACATTCCCCGTCCCATTCAGCACATCAACGTTGAGCTGGTCAAGACTCAACTTTTCCTGGAAATACTGCCCCAAGTACCTTTGGAGCAGGTACCTGCACACCCGTTTCTGGATACTTTCTGTCCAAGAGGGCCACATGGTCACGGCATGCTCCTCCTCCGCCCACGCACAGCTGCAAAGCAACGAGAAAAACAAAATTATAAAGTAAATGCACACATAAACATATTTGATTAAGACGCAAAAACCTCAAAAAAAAAATCCTGACTTGACTTACACAGCAGTAACGACAAGGCTCTTGTTAAACTTCCAGTTATTTAACTCATTGGTCCAGCCAGGTCCAGACGTTAACTAAACTCTCTTAATAATTAACAAACTAAACTAACTAACTACCCTCCTCAACAATTTAACTTTCAAAGTAATCCAGAGGATTTTAAAACAGTTTTAAAGACAACAACACCAGCCCAAAATCCAACAGAAGTAAAGACACTCACAAAAAGGTGCATTTACCAGACTCTCTGAAAACAAAAGACTGCGTTTTTGTTTATCTCCCAGATTTTTACTACGTATGTTTGGTGGAGAGTGGAGAAGATGATACTAAAATCAGAGCCATAAACCAACCACACACACACATACATACAAAGTGTATCTACTTAACTACACGTCCTGCTGATGCTGCTGATGAGATGATTTAACATTTTTGTACTTTTGCCCTCTCTCTCTCTCTCAGCTCATCTCTCCTCATTCTAAATAACTGATGAGTTCAGCTGTGGCTTGACTGTGGCTATATTACAATTTACAAAGAGTCAATAATGTTATCCTTTCATATCGTGGCAATCGTTTTTATATTTGCTGAATCAGCCAGAGAGTCAGATCAGAGTCATCATAAAGAGATGATGCATGAAAGTTAGATAGTAAAATGAAATGAGCAAATTACGTTGTTCCCGATGTTGATATATGGACTTGGACAAAACTCAACACGCACATTCAACAAAACTACAGAACAATGCATATAGCAAAGGCTTTGCTGCAAAGCAACATAAACATGCAATGTGAGGGAGATATTATTGAGAAGGTCTACTTCTTTTTACCAACAAATCGTTCCATTGCATGTGAGTTGTAGCAAATGCATTTTGGTTGCAAAGTATTTTTTTTAGTAAAGAAAGATCCAAAATCCAAGTCCAACAAACATAACATGCTCATCATCTGATCCTGATGCACAGATGACGATATGATGATGATGGTGGTGGAAAACAAAAAACATAAAGGATGTAATATTGTAATGTAATGTGTAATGCAGTAATGCCTATGCCTATATTGCCATTGCCATATACCCATATACACTAGTTTGTAGTGGAAAGTGGAGTATGCAAAGTTTGCCTTGCAAACGTAGGTGAACGTGGATACTTACGCGACTACTACTGCTGCGTTGCGTTGCGTGCAATCAGCAATGTAGATACTCGAAATGGAATATGGCATAAGTGTATGAGAAATAATGAGAATATGGATATTATTATTGGAATCTGGAGTCTAGTCTAGTCTGATTAGTCTGAAGTTACTACTAAAAAAATACTATTTTATTTGTTTTATTAATTAAATTATATTTAATGTTATGTTCAAGTTCTAATTCAATTCAATCCAAAAGACTTTTCATAGTTCCATAAAAATTACATTTTTAAAATTACTACCATTCGTAAACCAAACGAGTAAAATGCTACTGATTCATTCAACTAAAATGGCAGAGCGAGAGGAAAGGCAAAGAAAGGCTTTCTTGGAAAGTTGGGCACGAGCCGGAGCAGGATAGGATAATGAATTATGAATGAGTTCAATGAATATGAAGGTGTGAATTTTAATTGTTTGGCAAATAAGTAGCAATGACAAATTACACACTGACTGCACTATTGGCACGCATGCATTTTTCTTTTGCATTCTGCTTTCACTTTCAGTCCAGTCCAACTTGGCACTTCCGACTTTCCCTTTTATGTATCTACCTTTTTCTAAATTGCGTCTTCCTTGTTATCTTTCTCTTTGTTTGTTTACCTATGATGTATGATATTATCTTCAATCTTGAACCATAATTTGCATTTTCTTTTTCCCTACATATCCTCTGCAGTTCCTCCATCTTCCAGGGTCTATTTCAAAGCATTTTCATTCCTTTTCTTCCTGCGTCTTTGACTTTGCTTTGTCTCTCAGTCTCTCTCTCTCGTCAAGAGGAAGCAAAATAAATGCACACAAAAAGACACCATCATATATTAGCCAAACTAGGAATGAGAAAAGTGTACTTTTCCTTTCTACAAATAGTACAAAAGTACAAAATGTAGATACTTTACATAAACCTGCAACTAGAACTGCAAGTTCCTCATTCCTTTCCTATCCAATTCCAATTTCCTATTCCAATCCAATTCTAATGTCAGCTCTCTCGACCGAGAAGGGTGTATCTTGCATCATATCCATGCAATACAATGCACAACATCGCAGCCGAACGGAGTACCAACTGAAAATACATTAGAAGGATAAGGACTCGAGTCAAGCACAGCCCAATCCACAATACATTACCCTCCATACTGCCCCATGTCCAGCTCGAGCAAGTCACCCACCTTTATCCTTATCCTCCCCATGTTTGTCAACATACATGGGCAGGGATAGGGAGATGAGAAAAGTCATTCGAATTTCGAATCGAGTCGCTCCTCTCTGTCTGGTTCTCTCTCTCTGCTTTCTGCAGATTGCAGACGCAGACCCGTCATCTTCTTCTATTTCCATAGTCCTACTTTTGTGTTGTTGATTGGGAGTTTCTTTGGTTGATTCGAAGACGTGAACATTCTTGCCTCAATCAGATCAGAGATCCCTGCCATATCTTCCACACATTTTCCCTACATCATCCACTCTTCCCTTCTGTTTGGTTTTGCTGGTGAATGAAACAAGTTGTGTGTGTGTTGAATGAAGTCGTCGTGAGCGAGCCGAAGAGCTTATTTCATTTCCTCCAGCAGCAGCAATTAAACTTGGATTTATTTGGAGCAGTTAATTGGGGTAAGTTAATTAAGTTAATCACTCATTCTACAGTGGGGTAATTAATGTAGGTGTTAGTAAGAGTTTAATTGTTTTGGGGGAAGCAATATCACCAGTCAAAAACCCGGCCGGGGGAATGATTCGGAGGTAAAGGTTAATTATGTTAACATTTTTAATTGAACATGTTGGGACAGGTGGTCAGCTTAATTATCTCTGTCCTAGGCCAGCGTCCAGCTGATGTCATTATCATTTTGATTTTGATTTTATTGTAAAATGAGATGATCCCTAATTAACTGACTGATGACTATATATTCCATAGGCAATAACAGTATAGCTACATTGGTCAATGGTTAGTTTAAAGTCTTGATATCGTCCATGTTTAATTTAATTATCGTCTTGGTTTGCATTGGGCGTCATTCAAAAAGTACGTAACGCTAAAATCCGATTTTTTTAGACCACCCACCCCCCATGTCACGCAATTTAACA
>JAQIXQ010000949.1:0-18995 GCA_034700485.1 Pseudosinella alba
TTTCCTCCATCCCTCCAAGTTTCCTCCATCCCTCCAAGTTCCCTCCAAGTTTCCTCCATCCCTCCAAGTTCCCTCCAGGTTTCCTCCATCCCTCCAAGTTCCCTCCAAGTTTCCTCCATCCCTCCAAGTTCCCTCCAAGTTTCCTCCATCCCTCCATATTCCCTCCACGTTTCCTCCATCCCTCCAAACCCTCCAAATTCCCTCCAAGTTTCCTCCATCCCTCCAAGTTCCCTCCAAGTTTCCTCCATCCCTCCAAGTTTCCTCCATCCCTCCAAGTTTCCTCCATCCCTCCAAGTTCCCTCCAAGTTTCCTCCATCCCTCCAAGTTCCCTCCAAGTTTCCTCCATCCCTCCAAATTCCCTCCAAGTTTCCTCCATCCCTCCAAATTCCCTCCAAGTTTCCTCCATCCCTCCAGGTTTCCTCCATCCCTCCAAACCCTCCAAATTCCTCCAAGTTTTATCGTAAACCCCCTGTAAACAGTGGTTTTATCCTCAACAGTTCATTCCGGGATCCCGTTTTCATCACGGTTTGAGAATGACTCCTCTTATCCCGGGATCCCCCGATTGAGATTGAGGGATTGAGAGCTATCACGTTTTGCAAAGACTAACTCCGCCCCTTCTGATATCAGACACTGTACATTTTGGAGTCTTGCCTGAGACTTCAACGGCCATGCATGGTCCAAATTTACGGCGCTTCTCAATAATGTATTTTTCGAAGCTGCCTCTCTACATGGAACCCATCGCATTTTCCCCAGATCCATTTACTCCACAATGGAGCCTGTAATTTCAGAGCCACCCTCGTCCTTTGGTGGTTTCCAGCTCACAGCTCGAACTCGTATGCATTCCCTTCGGTAAGATCTGGAATGGTGGATGCGTTCTTAACTGCTGGCACCTCCACAGCTTTCTCCCAGAACTTGTATTTGTCCTTCTTCTCCAAAATACAGCTGGTGATGGAACTGGTGTCATAATGTCATCATCAGTCTGATTGGAAGGTTGCAGACCATTGCAGGTCAACATGGTCCGGGGCTGCAGAAAATTTTCGGGATTCTACACCTTTCGGTATCGGAGCCGAAAACTTCTCATTTAACCTTATGTATTACATTGCCCCAATTAGCTTGTTTCTTCCGTTGTTTGCTTTCCTTCCGGTAGCATCGCTAATCGCTACAGCGCAACAGTATTTTCTGCAGCCCCGACATGGTCATTGTACCAGTCACTAGCATTGATATTGGTTGGTTTCCCTGGTTCGTCAAAGGGATTATTATCAATGATACTGGTCCCCGGGGGCTAAACTCTCCCCCCTTCTCCGCTGACTTCCATTTCGGGCTTGGAAGCCTCATTTTACTTGATCGGGGTGGCGCCAGTGCACCATCGTCTTTTAGAATGCTTCTACTTCGGTTTGTATTCATGATTGTGCACATCACGGACATTACGAGGTCGTTTCAACTTGCCAGGCGCCTGCAGGCTTATCTCCTGTCACGGTGATCCTCGCAGTGACTTGATTCTTACCGGAGGAATTGGTTGATATGATTGTGTAGGAAGGCTCACCGATAACATTCATATCATATTTCATGTGGGAACTTGATGAGATTGCAACGCCCTTGATGTTCTTTCGGTCAATCTTGGGTTCCAGTTAGTGAGGTTTGGCATAGTATTTATCTTTCATTCAATAATGAATCCTTGGCCCTGTCCATTTAAGATCCACATATGCGGTGAACCACTCCTTTGCCTCTAGAGCTCCTGGTTTATCCGGAGCTGTGAATAGATCTTTGGCAATGATCAATTTGACAATTTGAGAGTCTACATTGTTTGATCGGGATCGGGATCTCTGGAGGAGTCCACTGGTAACCATATTACAAGTTCTGAGTTAAACTTTTCAACAACGTATGTCTCAATTGGAACTCCATCATCATCCTTTGGTTTCTTCCAGTTGAGCTTGTAGCCATCCCTTCGGGTATCATTAACTTCGAGGGGTCCTTCTGGTGGTGGGCGGGACTTGGAAATTACCTGAATGATTGAATAAGCCCCCATTTATGCCTGCACGAAAACTTGTTCACCCAGAGGGTCGAATCGGCACAGTCTTTCATACATGTTTCATATGCTTTGCTTTCGCTTGCCACTGCTTTACTGCTGTTGCCTTATAATTATTATCGCTCCGGTCTCTGGCTACTTTCCCTGGCCTGCTTGCTTAACTCATATAACAACTACCCTACAATCATGCAACCCATTACGATTTTCTTACTGACTGTCAAGTTATATCCACGGAATACCCAAAGTTGCATAAAGTCCTCATATTTTCATAATGCTTCAGGCAGCGACCGACGACGTAACCCTTCCTTGTTTTGCATCCTTCATTTCATTTTAAATGCATTATTCAATTTGCCTAGATAATATACGCTCTATATAGCAGTCAACTATTAAAGACAATTAGACAATATACCAATTAAAATATGGTATTCGATTTTCATAGGCAGCAAATTCTTGCAAGTAAACGGGGTCATCAGAGTGGACGGATCTGATTATAATGTGCCTTCCTTCCGAGACTTTCATCGGGACATGTTGAGTTTAGCGGCTATGTCCGGCAACGTGGAACTGTAAGAACATTATACTGACAGTGATATTTAGTCCTGCTATGCGATTCGTATTTAGAATAAATTTGTCTCATAATTTCATAATTCGTCCTTTCTCTGTAAATTGACACTTCTTTTGTTTTTGATGTAGGGCACGTTTTTGCCGTTTGAAGTTGGATGACCTCCGCGATGACTTCTTACTTTACAAGTCACTAACGGAGGAGAAACTGAAGTTGGAATATGATTCCAATCATCTTAAAGTGGCGAAGGTAACCAAATGATCATAATCCTATCAATTCGCAATTAGGTAAATATGCACCAATAACTCGTTTATTTGTGATTGTAACAGGCAGAATCACATAAGCATAGTGCTGCTGTGCCCTCCAAAGACAGTGTTTTGCGCAAAATAAAGTCTATAATGAGGGAGAATCCTGCGTTCGTTGTTGGCAGAATAGGAAATAGTGAGGTCACTATGTCCGACGTGGTCCGAGCGTATGGAAAAAAGGCTGAGGAGCTCACCGTTCATGACTTGCACTGTCACGCCGACGTAAATATCCAGACTAAAAATCAATCAAACTAGTATTATAATATTATTATGAATCAGCACAAACTGATCTGCCTATATAATTCACTTACAGCCACTGGAAGGGTTCCATAACTTTGGTGCGTTCAAACTGCTGTTTAATATCATGAAGAACCAATTATTGAGGGATGCTTTCTTACGTCCTAATAACGCGAATCAGGGCGAAGTTTTCGGAAGTCTTCTAAAGGTAAACGCCAGGGTTAAGTAAAGTTTACGATTCGAAGAGAATTATATTAGAGGACCATTCACATATGCCAGCATATTACATTATATCTAAAGCACTTTATTTTCATTTAAATAGGAAGCGTTTGAAGTTGCAGCGGCTCATAATCAATACTGGGAAGTTAGTCTTTCTTATTATGGAAAAAATCGAAATGAATTGGCCGAACTTGCCGAGTGGGCTACGCGAGTAGGGCTCCTCGAATTTGAACAAATACGGTTTACCCTTCAGATTCCACGTACTTAGTAATGACAACATTTATATTTAACTGCATACACATGTTTTTAAACAATTATGTGAGCAACCATTGACCCTTATCATTATAAATTCCAGTAAAGTTCCCATAGACTCCAAAATTCAAACATTCGCTGAAGTTCTAAGCAACTTATTTCTTCCAATTTTCGAGGCCATTGAAAATCCAGATCACCACAAAGCAGTAGTCCGATTCATTGAAAGAGTAAGTTCTTGTTTTTTTTTTCATTATTATGACATTAAAATTTCTTGACTGAACTATTCTTGTCATCATGTTTGTGTTAACGTAGTTGAGGTACCTCTAAAAAAACCATGATGTCGATTTTAATTTTGTAGATTACATCGCTGGATATAGTGGACTGCGAAGATTGTTCAGACTCATTGTTTATTACCACATCCATTAATGATTTTGCGAACCCCCAGGAGTGGAACCTCCAGGATAACGATAATGTTCCATATTGCTACAATATGTATTATATATACGGGAACTTGGCGGCGCTAAATAATTATATGGCGTAAGTAAATATGTTTAGTATACTTTATATCTAACTAGAAATTGCTGGAATAATGTGGCACTAGGTATGTCGATTATTACTACCGATACCTTATTATGTTCACAGGTCTAAAAATCGGGGACCAATATCCCTTAACCCTCATTGTGGGGAAACTGGCCATCCGGAGCATATCTTGTCTAGCTTCCTGCTAGCCCATGATATAATTCATGGAGTGACCTTAAGAACCCCATGGGTAAGATATCTTCAAATATGAATTATTGGTGCTATAAACTTTGGAGCTAAATTTTTAATTACATCCAAAAAATAAGTCAGATTTTTGCAGGACCAATGTTTTATGGAATTTTTACAAACTACTTGAAATAAAAATATATAGGACGCGAATAGCCACTGAAACGCAAAAATCAATATTACCTAATATCCCCAGATACTAATTAATCTGTAATTCTTAATCAGCTATAGAGATTTGCATTCTATATTTATCCGAGCGTCGGTCTTTTTCTCATATCTTACATCTTACAATTAGTAAGATATGCACAGTTCTGCATGACTTTTTTTTACAAATGATCCACGTCTCCAGCGAACATTGTATTCCAATTTTCCCGGTTTTATATGGCATGCAGCAAAGATGCACCAATATGTTTGAGAGTATTTAAATTTAAAAAACCCAGTAATTATCTGAGCACGTAATTTAATTTAAAGTGCCTTGATAATATTTACGCACCTGCTAATGAGTGCTAAACTAAGAAGTTTACAATTCGCCATTCATTGCCCGTCTTGGATTGTAAAACGATTATTGTCAACGGGATATAGGAAATGTATGGATAGGGCTTATTAGAGGATTCAAAAATTTGAATTTGAATTCCCAGACGTACTAGGTAGACATCGGAACTATGGATCGGTCAATGAGAACATAGAGAATCCCGTGCTGCTTTGAATGATTCAAACTGTTAGGGAATTGATGTGTTATATGAAGGATTCGAGGGTCAAATGTCCAAGTAATGCGATTTTACTATTTTCACTTCTTCGTCCGAGTTGAAGTTTCTTCCACGCATGTAATTTATTTAAATAAATTTTAGAATCGAAAGAGTAAGTGGTTTCTCCACTTTACTTTTACCTTTTACTCACAGACAGACACCTTTGGTTGAAAGCCAATTAAAGTCGTAAAAAGTAGGGGGATATCGACCTTTTATTTTAAAAGAAACATCTTTCTTGTTATGTCTGTTCTGTAACTCTTGAGAGACTCAACCAATTCCCACAACATACATCATCGGAAAGGGCAGAACATGTCATAGCTTTTCATATTTTAATGAAATGCAAACTCCAATTCCCGACAGAATTGCAACACTGCATGTCTCACGGAGATGTGAGAAAAAGGCCTATACTCGGATAAATATAGAGTGGACAGTTCATTCCCATCCCAAGTTCGCATTTATGAAGGTTAATTCTTTGCAAATGCTATGCTGAAATCACAATCCCCAACTCTATTTTATAGATTATCCAAATCAATTTTAATTGTTGGCTCAAGTAATAACACAATCTCAATTTAGTCAAGCCACTGCTGTAACCTTAATGCCAAACTCATTATGACATTGTCTTAATCAGTCTGATCGAGAGACACATAAAAATAGATAAACTGGCCTGTTTCTTATTTCCCTTTGGTTAGATCGGTGCGATACGATATTTATTTTATCTACATCAAATTGGGATCCAGATGAGTGTAACTTCTAATAATTATCTGTACGTACGCTTCGAGGATTCGCCATTTCCGGATTTCTTCGCTGAGGGCCAGTCCGTGTTTGCATCGACGGATGATCCTCTTGTGCTCCATCTTTCGAAGGATGCATTAGGAGAGGAGTTTGAAAACATCCGCACCAACTTTCACTTCTCTGAGATCGATCTCTGCGAGTTAGCTCAGACGTCCATAAAAAAATCCAGATTTCCGTCTCAGGTATTAACATACTTGATTTTGATTTTGTGTGAATGTCCTTTTGATTCTTGATATTATATATGACTTACTAAAATTGTTCGTTTAAATCCTCAGATGAAAGATCAACTCCTGGGGAAAGAGTCTCCGGACGCCAATTCCAATCCGATCCAAACTGGTGTTCCGTTGGAGAGAGACGAGATGCGAGAAGATCTTCTGGAGAACAGTCGGTTGGATACTTACGGTTAATTCAGATCTAGTAAACTTTTTTTCGATTATACAATCTAGTCTGTATATAGCATAGTAACTTTAGTGTAATGCAACCCATAGGTCAGTTGTAGATAAACCCTAGGTAAACATTAACTTTGTGCATTGAATGATATCATTGGTTCGTTATAACAATTTTTTTTAAACTTTACAAGAACCCTTATGATATCAACTACAGATAAATTAAAGCAGAGTATTTATTGTTCCTTTAAAAATTTTCAAAACAAAATCCATCACAATGTATGAATTTTTATCAATTTAACTAAATTGTTACAAATTCAAAAGTATTCTTACGATTAGTTTTACTCCGGATCCAAGATATATACAAATGTTCATTCCTAGCCTGTGAAGGTCTCTCTATCCTTCCTAATTATATTGAGAATCACCTTGCACATCCCACTTGACTGCAGTTACACTACGCTTATTTTTCTGTTTTTGATTTACTTAACAATTCCAACGATCTCTGATATTGTTAGATGTTAATGTCTACCCAGGATGTTATATTGTTAGTCACACATTGTTATTATGAGGGTGAACTATTTATTGTTAAAGGGCCTTATCCTAGTAATTGGGTTTATAGTTACAACTTACAGTATTTTAGCAATAATATTATGATTATATATTGCCTGGTGCAGTTACGTATTGTTTATATGTGAGTTTGAAAAAATAGTATGTTTAAAGTTGTCTTAAAACAGTTGAGTGATTAAGTGATTTTTAAAAATTGTAATTCTTTAAGGTGGTGATTTGTTCATCTTATATAATGTACTTGGTATTAGTATGCTATAATATTATAATTCATTCACCAAATATTATCTGTGAAAATGAATAAAAATGAAAATTTTATATGTATACCTAAAAATTGTGGTATGAAATAAAATTCAAACTAATGTCACCTAATTATATTATCCTTTGGTTTAAACTTTTGATATGATTGATAATATAGTCTTGGAGCAGCAACAGCAGAATTTTGCAATCGCCACAAAATTTCAAATGAGACAAAAAATGGAAACAAATGAACCAATTCAAATGAATGAACTGAATATTTTAAGTAAAAGGTTTAACTAACTGACTGAATCTGTTGATGTTGCAAATCGCCAATGCCTTCTCAATGATGAATGATGAATGATGAATAGTTATGAGTCATATAATTAGGTGTCATGAAAAAAGATGTAACCAAAAATCAACAAAGGATTAACAATGATCATTGTTAATCCTTGTCGAAATCCTAAAGTCGAACTAATTGTAAGATCAATCTTACAATTAGTTCGACTCTCAATCAGCCGTCAGTGCGCGGTGCCGATGTTAGTGTAAGTTAAGTAGCGACATTATTCATTTAAAGATTAAATGATCACCCAGGTTTTTAAAGTGTTAATTTATTATTTATAGTTATTTGGCAATTACATTACATAGATACTTTATTATTTAATGTATTGCATATATTAGACATTATATTTTCAGGGTATTTTTTCAAAGTCGAGTGAACGAGATTACAATCCGCAAGAGTTTTTTCTCCATTTAAATAACGGTGTTGCTCACGAATCATTGTATTTTATTTTACGACTTAATGGTTCGCGTATTTGTTATTGGTAAAAAAAGACAATAATTGCACTTTACAATACATCAATTTTTACAAACTTTTCTTAATTTTGCGAAACTTTTATGTAAGTTTTATCGACATTTCTTTGAAAACACCGAATTTTTCTTAAGTTTGGGCACGTATTAAACTGTCCCGATTTTTTTTTGCCGAAAAGTGAAAAATATTTGTGTATTTTTCGCATAAAATCAGGTAAAATTCATATAATTTACACTACATATTATAGTGATTTGAATTTGTCACCCATAGAACAAATTCACGGCTGCGACTGAGTTAATTCATTGACAAAAATGTTCATAACCATCACTTGGGCTCAAAATGCAAATTTGTCATTGTAATTTCTGACCCATTTTGTTTCCCAAAAATTGGATGCCTTCATATTATTATGGGCGGGTGTGTTGCAGTAATAATGTTGAACTGGGTCAGCAGATAATTTAAGTTTGACAGTGTCGTATGTGTCAACTTAAAACGACGGACGTTTAAATTACTGTAGAATCTCTTGCGACAAGGTAATTCAATTCCGTAAACAGATACGTATGTATCAAAAAAAATCGCAGTGAATTTTGATGCACCTGCAAGTTGCAATAAACTGTGCAAAGACAATTAAGATAACTTGCTCCTTTCAATTTGGGAATTGCAATTAACTAACACATGTAACAAAACAATTGAGTCACACAATTACAGTTACTTCTTTGTTTACAATGCATTGGTACATTTTTATGTCGAATTTGGAATCTTAATTGTACAGGAATCTTTAACTGCAGTTAGCTAACTGCTGTAACAATTAAGTTGCACAACTATTGTTAGTTTCTTGCTTACAATGTTTTGGAACATCGACATTCCAATTCTCGAATCTTAATTGCAAAATAATCGTTAATTGCATTTACCTAACTGTCGCAAAATTAAATTTGAGAACTTGATTGATTTCCTTGCCAACAATGCTGTTGAACATCTGTATGCCAAATGTCATAGTATTAACTCACCAATGATCAAGTATACATTTTAGAAATTTTACGCAGTGCCGCAATGGTATACCATATTCTATATATAAACTTATATAAGGAAATTTTAATTCTGACCTTTGACCCCCTTAACATTAAGCAATATCTTCGAACCCATCTTTGAACTTCGTTTATCCCTGACTACCAATTAGTGAAAATAGTTGCAGGAATTATTTTTTTTGAAGATTTAATTCAAATGATATGTGTTGAGGCTAGAACGGTTTTTGTAGAGCCATGAGCTCTCGCTGGAGGGCTTTTAGGAATTAAGAATTTTTGGGAACAAATGTTCAAATCCTCTCCTTTTCTCGGTTGAGTTGGACCACATGTTCAGGTGTCCATACTTTTTTATGTACATTTTAAATGGGCTTTTTGCTGAGCACTTGGTATTCCTTTTTTTTCTCAAGCAAAAAGTAAGTAACAATCAAATAAGAAGCCCACCAGAGAGGAAGCAAACAAGCAAGCAGAGCAAAGCGGATCTAATTAAGTTACTCCTTCAAAGTTGTAAAGCCAAGAGAAAGCAGTTAATTAATCATTAAAGTAAAGTCAACTCCTTTTCCAAATGTGTTTTCCTTTTTTTGAGTCAAATCACTGTCAAAATAATTTCAGTCAATTAATCATTATTCTTTAAAAATAAACGGTTTTCATGCGAGAGAGAATAATATTTTGTGCGTTTTGATTAAAATTATTTGATCATATTGAAGTGACCGTGGAGGCGAGATTCATCATCAGTTAGTTTTCGTGGTGGTGGTCATCAAGGGCCTTTCACCGGGAACAGTGATAAGATTGGAAAGTTCGAAGGGGGATTCATCAGATTTAAGGGAGGGAGGGATTCGTATTAAACTGTTAAAGTTGGTTGGAAGGGGAAGATCCGGAGCGGCCTTACCACATTCCAAGTTGGTTCAGAACCGGGGTTCCTTATTAGCTGGGGTTATCGATAGGGAGGGGGACACTTGGGGACCTACTCCACTACCCAGTTATAATTATTTTGGAGGGACACCTGGAGGAAGACGTGGGAGGAAAGCTTGTTGGCACTGGGGGCAAGAGTACAGTTTGGTTTGGATTGTTTGGAAGTTGGAGGGGGCAGAGTCATTTGAGGGGGATTAAAATTGTCAGAGGTAGTGGAGGAGTTAAAGGGGATTGGGAAGGGGTACCGATTTGCTAATTGGGGTTTTCTGACTTCTGGGGGAATTGTTTTGGAACCATTGAAGACGGAAGTTCGGGGCTATTCTGTGATACGAATCTGTAGACCAATCTCCACTTGGGTTTTGGAGGTTGGGAAAAAATCGGTGACATTTGAGGCAGCAATCCGGAGGGTATCTGGGGAGTTGCCGTCACAATATGTATTTAGATAACAATAATCCGTCAAGCGATAATCAGCACGGCGACATAATGCCAGGCATGCTAAATTTGCCCTAAGATCCTAAGGAACTTCGGTGTACACTTGGAAATTAACATTAAGGGTTAAATGGGGGATATCCCGCCTATGTTAAAGTTTTAACATTAGCAGGATAGGGAGTCTTCGGTGTACACTTTACAACTTTAGCATGCCTGCATAATGCGACTTTGCGTTCAATATTTTCGATTATTCATTTTCATTATAATAGATTGAAGGGTAAGTTGGTAAACTTGGCGAATCATCATCGTCAGTATGCTCATTAGTTTTGGAAGTGCTCCCGCTGCCTCCAGGAGGTCAGAGGTCAAGTCATCCGAACTTCCCCTCGGATTAAGAAGGGGCAAGAGGCTCATCCGTGCTTGTTCATTGAAAACATGAGAAAATCAAATTGAGCTTAATCAATTTTAAGATATTCAGATATTTAAATGTTTGTTACGGAGCTGACTGAACGCGTAGCTATGTTTTCCTACTGTTTGTCTGTCCGTTAGCGGTCGCCTGCCTTTATTTCTGGACCAAATTTTCTTTTTTTTTTTGCATAAATGTTATGCGCCTTACAGCCAATCCCGATATTATAATTCTACAAGTTCAAAGTGTAGGCTCTAGGAGTTTGAATGTTTCAACATTAAACTTTAAGTACATGCAGGTGCGATTGTTGCAAATGAAATAACTGATGTAGTCAGTTTAAAACAATGCATAAATGTGAATAACTAATCTCGAATCCTATTTCCGGGCGCTAGCATATTTTGCGCTCGTACTTGTTAACAAGATTCTACCTTGAAATTTATTATGCGAAAACAGTTTATCTTTCAACGAAGTTATAATCACATACTACTTGTCGCAGAAGTTTTTTTATATGTCGCTGCCGAAATTCTCAAAATCGAAGAAAATCCCTTAAGAAAATCCCTACTTCCAATTTTCATTGCGGACATGAATGACTTCGTTTGGTTTTAGCTTTGAGATTTAGGGTTTTGAAAAGGGTGATCGGGTTTGTCTATATTTGCGCTCCAAATATCTAAATTATTTCCAGAAAGTCCCGCAAATTCGCTTTTCCCCAAGTATTCCCTAAAATCATCGCAAAAAATCCCATTTGTCCTCCCTCCAAATCCAGGATCTTTTTAAGAAAGCTATATGCTATTAATTTAGATAAGATCCGTCCGGTTCTACATTCAACTGTAAAATTTAGGAAACTGGATAAAATATCTATTCGTCTTTTCACATGTTGATTTCTGGAAAATAGAAGAAGTTCCTTGAATCGTATAATGTTCGAAGCTGAAAATATGGACCAATACTTCGTTGATTGGATAGATGGAAACTGGAAGCTTTGGAGAAACTGGGTAAAAAATAGATGGTAAAACAACAACATGCATGTTTTAGCCCAAACAGGCTTATATAACTCAGCCGTAAAAGGTTTCAGTCCCCATGGCCGGGATTAGCATGTTTCGCTAATGAATGCAGTCGACAATACAAAGAGCGGTGACGATGACGACATGGACAACTGGACACCCCTGGGGTTGGTGATACTGCGAAGGGGAGAGAGGGAGCATTGGCGAAAGTGAGGAAGGTGGAGGGATGATGGACCATCTTGGAAGGATCAATGCTGCCAAAGAGGAGCTAGCGGCGAAGGAGCTAAAGAAGGCGGAAATGAAGAAGAGAAAGACGAAACGAAAAGTGGCCGGGGGGATAGAAAACAAAAGGAAGATGGACAGCAAATCAAAGGACTTGTGGAGAAGACCGATAAAGTTGTTTGGGTGGAGCCAAATTATAATTCCTATGAATATGTCTCCAAACCGATCAACACGGGAGATAGAATTTCCGAATATAATTATTCAATTTTAGTAAGTCCATTTCAATATTTTCAATATTCCTCCTTATTTTGCTTTTGTCACTCTAGTTCTGTATTTGATTTAATGTCTGAATATTTCTAACAGTCACTCCTTGGCTAAGATTGTGGGCGTTGAGATAACCTCCAAATGATTGACCAAGACACGCTGATGTTCATCTTGGGGAACTATCTTTATTTTTACAAAAGGTGCTCATGTGTAGACGGGCAGCACAGGTCTACGGATTGGACCACGTTGCCCTGCACCCCTCAAAGGAAAGTAAATATACATAGTTAAAAATTGGTAAAACCTTTCATAATCTACTTTATGGGACGAAATACATTAAAATATATTAATTCATTGGTCCAGTAGCCCATAAGGGGACGTCCTCTGCAGCCAAGGGATGGATCCCGACTACGTGCCAACCATTTGGGACTGAGCAAAACAGAAAGTTTTCATTCGCTGCAAAGCCTTCGGCACGTGTGGAGTGCCAACATCCGTTTCTGCAAAATGGCACAGACTTCACTGGACTCAAGTTGCAGCCTGCAACTTGAAGGATGTCGTTGGCCATTTTGTGAAGACTGAAATCTCCGACATTCAAGACTACCTGGAAGTTCCAGGCTGGAACTTCCCAACGCAACGGAAAGGTGTTGATTAGGTGCGAATGAGGCAACATCCTGGAATGGGAAGGGGGTCTGATTGTCTGCAAAATATGTGGACTAAACGAGGAAACCCTTCACAAAGGAGAAATCACTTCCCTTATCAGTATCACCGGGACAAATGTAGTGCTGAGCGTGGGGAAGGATGGCTACTTAAGAATTTGTGATGTGGGCGCCATCGTCATTACAAACACTTTAGTATGGAACTCTGGGAACTATGTTGTGGAGCCTTCTAATGAAATTCGATGGAGTGGGGATGATTATCAGCCTATCCCCAAGGCACAAGGAACATTACCGTAGCCAAAACCGAAAATAGTTAGTATTGTCAGGATGCTTAGGGGAGGGTTGGAGATGTGAGTATCACGGCCGCCGTACAGAACAATGAGTATTCCCCCTCAACGATTTTCTACACTCCAGGAGGTGGCCCCACCAATTGCTGGCTTCCTCCGTTCTGCACTCATTCATGATTATCTATTGGAACGGAAGGAGGGCATCTCGGGATCATCTACTACATTACGAAAAAAATGTTTGACAAGGCGTCACTTGACAAGACGGTCATCACAAAGCTATTCTGGGGATTTCTGGCTACCGATAATGTATGACTGTGTAGAGCTGGGCAAAAACCAAGTCAAGCCAAACCAATTCAAAATGCAAGCTAACCCAAGCCAGTTCAATCCAATTCAAGCCAACCCAAGCTAGCCAAGCCAAGCCAAGTTATCGCTCGGACATAACTTGGCTTGATTTGATTTGTCTTGAAGTTACTTGGCTTGGACTGATTTGACTTGGTTTGACTTGGTTTAAAATTGAATCAAGTTATCATTACAAGTATTACTACTTTAGTGAATAAATCATGTCTACAATGACTTCAGAATGATATTGACATAAAAAATATTAAAAGATTAAATATGACTTGACTATAATTAGGGGTGTTGTTTATCGTTTCGTTTAGTAAACGATGAATCGTTTTTGTTTAAACGAAACGAACATAAATCGTTTTCGTTTAAACGATAAACGACTTGCTAAACGAAATGCAAGCATCGTTTAAACGAATAAACGAAATAAACCGTTTCGTTTAAACGATAAACGACACCTTTCCGTTTTTTAAACAATTAAACGAAATGAATCGATTCGTTTCGTTTAAACGAAAAACGAAAGATGGATAATTTACTATTTGAGTTTCGTTTAAACGAATAGTTCGTTTTCGTGTAAACGGTAAACGAAACAATTCGTTTTCGTTTAAACGATAAACGAAGTGAATTGTTTTCGTTTAAACGATAAACGAAGTAAATCGTTTTCGTTTAAACGTTAAACAAATACGGTAAACGAAAACAAAAATTAGTAAACGAAACGATAAACGATCGTTTGGTAAACGATAAACGGTAAACACAGCAGCCCTAACTATAATAAACGATATTTACGATAATATACGATATTTTGAAAAAGCAAAATATGCTGAATAATTAATTTGATGTTCGTGCGATTTGTCGAGTCCGTTTTCTGAACATTGCCCAATTTAAAAATATTTGACATAGTTTGATTAAAACATTACTTATTTTCAAAAACACACATCAATTTAAAACGGATATCAGATTCAAAATTTACGCCTAAAATTAGTAGAACATCGAATTCGTATCGTAGTCTACGGATCTTTTTTGGTGATAAAATATGCTACCCCCAATTCGTTTGGCATACTGAACCGACCACCTGAAAATGCTTCCAAACCAGCCCAAAGGTGTCCTTAGTCTTGTGTGAAATTTTGAATTTTAGTTTAATGGATCAAAATTGACTGCAGCATCAATGGCACTTCACGTTTATTGGAATGATACATGCTCTGGTACGCTGCTTTTCATTAATATTCATTTTAATTGGCTTGCAAATCAGATCAAGCCAAATCAATTCAATCCAAGTCAAGCCAACCCAAGTCAAGCCAAGCTAGTTCAATCCAAGTCAAAATTACGAAAACCAATTCAAGCCGAAAAATTTCAAGCCAAGTCAACTCGCTTGAATTGGCTTGATTTGACTTGGTTTGACTTGAAACTAACCAATTCAAGCGGTTTGGTGCCCAGCTCTATGACTGTGTAACCTTCCTAGTCGCCTTCGGGGATGGCTGCATTCGGTGCGTGCTACTCTATCCAGCCAATCACAGCAGAAACTAAAGCGGATGAAGACGAACTGAACGCGTTTACATTCCTACGTGGTCTTTCTTACCTGTGAAATCGGACTCTATCAGGTTCCCCGTTTTTGTTTTTCCCATCACTGTGATCACGAGTAGAAAGAGATCCTGTATGTCTGTGAAGAGGATAGAACCCTCTGGGGATTATACTTGTTTTACGGCGGAGAGGACGACTGTGCATTGATGGACCACTAGTCTACTTCACAACTCCCTTCGCAGTTCATTATCTAGACCTTCATCAAACCTTCGGGCCAAATCATATAGGATGATTTTGTCAGGAAAGACCTCCAGCCTCCAGTAGGCCTGATTGGACTGAGTGCGTAACTGAGAAGAGTTTCTATCTGGGGAAGGCCGTCGTTGGTGGTGTGGTTCAATTCGGGGAAAAGTGAATGGCGAAAGACTGAGAAGGAACGGAGAATCCAACTGTTGGACGAAGACTGGAAAGTGCGGAATGGCACCCCTGTCGACGAGGATATTGCAAATGGCTCGTCTAAATCAAGAATTTAGAAAAGCCCAGTATTTCCCAGAGGATTTCCCGGAGTCCCACCCCCCCCACCAATCAAGAAGGGCGTTGACGAATTGACGATGTGGCAGTCCAGGGCTGGCTAGTGAGTGATGACTACGAGTATTTGCTACTTGGAATGGAGGATGATTCCATAAGGGTCATTCCCTGGGTCGATATTCAGGGAAAGCTTGAAGAGGCGATGATGAAGCTGGAAGCAGAAGCAGCCAAGAGGAAAAAGAGCAAGGAGACGGAGACTGGAGGGGGTGCGCTTGAAAGTGGCTATGATGATTGATGATAGATAGATTTTGAAACCGATGCTACGACTGCTCCACCCCTCCCCCATGACATCGAAAACCAGCTCAAATGAAAAGAAGGAAAAGTTGAAAGGCAGCAACACTCAACCCCCCAACTATAGCCCTCAATTTACCCCTACGATCTGGAAAGCTTTTTTTGCTCTGGTAATGCATTGATCCTAACCGTGGTGCTGTGAGGGAAATGGTCTGGAGCGGGGATGAACAGTTCATCATTTTGGGGGACGATGGCTCAATATTTTAATATAGATGGGACCCCGAAGGTGAACTTCAGGGTGCTTATGACAAACTTCCTTATTCAAACGTGCCCAAGTGAGGGTCTCGAACATGAGTCCTTGCCGGGTGACGAAGATCCTCATATGCTCACCGTTGAGGAAACCAAGCAGGAAGAGGAGTAGGAGAAAGTTTTGGGACTTCAAGAGGAGTTCAAAGAGGACTCGAGAACCGAGCTGAGAGACCTTCGGGAGGTAATCCGCAGCATCAAATAGCACAACAAAGAAATTCCAGAGCAGTACAGATTGACTGATGAGCACCTCAAACTCCCGGATTAGATTTATGCAGAATTGCACAAGAAATTTTATGAGGACAACGTCCGACGAAGTATTCCGCATTCATAAATATGAATCCGACGGGACCCAGTTGGAGAAAATCGACAATAACTTTTTCAGGCCTTTGTTATGTACCAATATCATCGTGAAGGATATATCAGCCTCAATGTTCACACAAACACGATAAGGCAAAAGAAGCCGAGCGTGGAGTTCTTCCAGTTGGGGGAGAGGAATAACAAGATTATGAACGAGCTTGGGCGGATTTGATCAAGCGCAAGATTATGAAGGACTTAATGGACCCGGATGACTAAGCGCGTGTCCTGGACACCAAAGCCAATCAGGGAAGTCTTAAAACTCCAAGGCCAGTGAGATCTTTCTTGGTGACCATTCCACGATTGCGGAGAGGCGTTAGAAGATTATATTTATGAAGCTGTGAACACATGCCACCATCAAGGACTACAATGATACTAGCGTTTTAGCATGCTCCGCATGGAAACTAACTTGCTGGGAGTATTTTTGTTCTCAAAATCGAGTGGTCAATGAGATAACATAACGTTTCACTCTGTTGCCACTCGCAACGAATAGAATTGACCTCCGCCTACATTTTACACGGTCACTCTATGGTAACTTATACGGTCGTGGACTCAAATGTCTTTTTACAAAAATTATACATACGCTTAACTTTTTATTATGATTAAGAAAAGAAATTACAGCCATATGCGAAATCAATGTGCCATGAACTCATCACCATCGTGTAGAGGTGACTCGAAATGAGTATAAGAAACATTACTCATAGTTCACAAAAAGTTTTTTAAAAATGAAAAAAACGCCGTTAGGGTCAAATCCTCGGAGCGTTACATCTTCAGAGGTCGTCAGGGACGCGGCTCACAGAATTAGATATAGAATGTGGCAGAATGACGCGATGAGAAGTTAAGGATTTTGAAGGAATGTGGCAAGCTGGAGGAAAAGATTAAGCCTGTTCAGCCTTATTTGTCACCAGCACTGAGGAGGAAGATCCATTTATGAGATGGTAGAGACAGAAAAGGCCGAGAAACTGTTTGACATCACCCAAGCCACCGTGGAATACGACGAAAATACGGGGAGTTGCACTCTGCAGGGTTGCTAGACTTCCAAGATCTGATGAATGAGGAAATGTTCGGAATCTAAAGAGAAGAGAAACTATTAATATGAATATTTTGGTCGGGACTCATGATTAATGTGAGGATAAATATTTTATTTACTTAAGCTTTTTAAACGTTACTGGCTTCTTCTTCAGGAGCACAACAGTACAAGAAAAGAAAATTGTTGCTGCTCGGCTGCTGTGCAAAAATTGGCTGGCGGTGGGAATCGAACCCACGCACCCTCAGTCTAGACTTTGGCACCCTAACCCATAGGATAGGACCACGATGCCAGCGATGCAGCTCCGCGTATATCATATTTGAATCTGTCGCTCCTCTCCTGCAGCATCCGCACCAAAAATGATGATTGAAATAACATACTTTTCTAAAAAATTGAATGAATTAATTATTCTAATTATCTAATTATCTAAAACTATGGATTGTCATTCATTAGTGGTAGAACGGTAACCTCTGAAATGTGATTAACGTAAGCTCCTAAGTTGAGATTCATGTTGTTGGTGAGTTTCCGGATCCAGAGGTGTTCTTTAAATTTTCTGTGGAAAGTTCTGAATTCTTTTTCTACTAAACTTGCGGGGTTTTGATTGATTGTATGGGTTGGGTTGGCCTTTAAATGGATATTTACTGTGCTGTTGTCCGTTGAGAAATGTGCATATTGCCTAGTTGGTAGGGACCGCGATGTTTCCCCTATGCAGACCTGTTCACATGAACATGTTATTTTGTAGATTCCACCGGTATTGTCTTCGTCCGGTAACCGTTCTTTGTAGTTAGTGATGAACTTGCTGAGTTTTGTGCCTGGGTTATAGCCAATATTGCAATTGAATTTGGATCGGATTTGGATCGAGTTCACTATTCGGTTTGTGAGTGGGTCCATGTATGGAAGGATGAGGCGGGGGAGATGACTCTCTCACATCTTCAGTAGATGTGAGGTTTGATCAGAATTTGTAATTTTGGGATCGTAGTTCTATTCTTGGAATGCGGTTGCGGATAAATTGCTTAGGATATCCGTTATTGTACAGTTGGGATTTAATTTCATGTAGTTCTATTTGGATGTTTTTTTTTGTCGCATATTTCAAATGCACGAAAGAGAAGAGCATCGACAACTGATATTTTATGCTGAGTGGGATGATATGATTGAAAGTTGAGGTACCGACCTGAAGAGAAACCAGTGCTGAACATTCATGGCACCCGCCATCCGGCCTACCAAGTCTCACCATTTAGCATGTGTATGTCTCCGCAGCAGCGTACCTACCGCAGGGTGTGCTTCGTGCATCGTTTGGAAAATCACTTTTATCAAATAAACATGAAGGCTTTTTTAAACATTTCATGTCAAGGGTTTTATATTAGATTTCGTCAATTGAGGAAAAGCAGCATACAAAGATAATCAATGACTAAGTTCCATTTCAATTCCAGTCACACTATTTAGCATGTGTCTGTCTCCGCAGCAGCGTAGTTCCCGCAGGGTGTGCTTCGTGCATCGATTGGAAAATCAATTTTATCAAATAAAAACGGAAGCAGTTTGAAAGATT
>JAQIXQ010000950.1:0-18987 GCA_034700485.1 Pseudosinella alba
TTTACCCAACGAGAAAAATGTCGGGGGAAACGTGCTAATTAACAGTTCATTATGGCTTGGGAGCTTCATTCTTTATCCCCTCCTCATCAACACTTTCCATTCATTATTTACTGGGATGGGGGAGGGTGAACATAAAATGCAAAATTCTAACAACAAAATTGACGACAATGGATTGGTATGGAATGGAGTGGATTGGATTGGATTCCAAAATCTCTAGGAATAGCTTCGGAGCTACTTCGGATGATGTGGCCTCTAATATAAAAAGCTTTAAAAATCTTCTCTTTTGCTTCCTCCCAGTGAAGATCCTTGTCTGGGTCTTCTCTAGTCTCCTCATTCTGATTAATGATTTTCCATTAGAAGATCCTTCCCATCTGATCCCATCACGTTCCCAACAATTCATCCTCCAGACGGAAAAATCTGGATCTGGAAATTCGGGCTGGATGACGGGATGGGGGGAATTCTCTCTCTATTCACCAGTTTTAAATTGTCTTATAAATGTATTATGTCTTGTATTAAATGCGGAGGTGGAGGAATAGGAGGATGTCAATGTAAGTATTAGGGAAGATCCCACAAAAGCTGGGATTCCACCACTATCACTGTACTGTTACGAAGGCTTACTCCAAAATCAACAACTAAATTCATCATTTATCATTTTTACTGCCAATTTACTAAAAGTATCAAGTTGGGATTGAGATTGGGATGGTGTATGGATGGAGTGAGTGGAGTTATCAATAGGTTTATTGGATAGATGTAACTCTGTACCAGCTCATTCATTTAATTTTGATCTGCATGGCATGGTCTGGTCTGGTCTTGGCGTAGGATGGAGAAATGTGAGAAATGCGAGGAGAGTGAAAGGAGACTGAGAGGAATTTTTTGGGGGATTGTATTTTTTAATGGGTGAAATTGCTGGATAATGATCCTGTCATGTTCCCATACTGGAAACTGGAAGACTACACCAGGCTATGCCATGCCATATCAAATGAATTGAGATTTTTATTTTAGGTTTGGGATTTTGGGATGATCATCGTCATTGTCATGATCAACAACATTAGATCAGGATCAGATCAACAGATATCAGTCATGTGAAACAAGCCCAACCAAAATCGTACGTGCGTTTCCCCTGGGTGAAAGCTGTGGCTGCATGTGAAGTGAATTGAAATGGGCTGTGGCATGAAATGGCATGTGGCGTGTTTGAGGGAGGAAGGTTTTGGAATTTTTGGGGATTGGAAGGTTACGTATGTTGGCGTGTTCCAAAGTCATTCATTCTGCTTCGACAAGACAATGACAAGGACATGATACGTGATAACATTATGTTTCAGCCACCATCACCATCCATTGTGGAGGCTGGAATGGAATGGATTGGGGAGGGAAGAAAAATGTCTTTAGCTGTAAAAACAAGAGGGAGATCACAAGCATGATAAAGAGTATGATCATTTGATCATCGTCCTGAGCCTGACTTGCTCTTGATCGTCCACCGTGTCATGTTGACAAACAAATATTTTCCTTCCCCCATTTTCATACTCATCCCATGTATGTATGACGGTATGGTTATGGCTTCCGCTGAGAGAATTTGTAAGATGACTGAGTGTAAATAACTAGCATGATTTGGGGCAGTCAGAAACGCTCGAATGGAAATGAAATGAGAAGCGTTGGGGGAAATGGGATCTGGCTTAATCCATTGGAACTTGCCGTTATATTATGGACTATGGACAGTTGACTGGGTTGGGCTTTTGACATTTAAATTAGTTTACATGACCACGACCTGTCTACAGGATGACTGATGATGGCACCAATGATAGATGATCAATGTTTTTCAAGGATATGGGATGAATGATGAAATAAAAAATATTTGACCTTATACATGTCAAATATTGTCAATTTATGTGAAACTGAAGTCCTTATAATGTAAAATGGAGGCCAAGCAGCAATATGTTCCTCTGTGTATCCATTAAGGACCTTTTAGGATTAAAGTGAATTTCATTTAAGAGTGAGTCGTGCGGAGTTCTTTGGTAACCGTAGAAACAAATCGAAATTTGGCTTTTATTTAAAATTACGCGCAAAATTTTCAAAATGTCGCTTCCAATTATTGTAGAGATTTTTTTTTCTGCATTTTATCAAAATTTTGGTTTTTAAAAATACATTACACAATTTAACTAGATAGAATTTTAGTCAATGGTACTTTAAATTGCTATCTAGTTGAATTGTGTAATAGTTTTAAAAACCAAAATTATGATAAAATGCAAAAAAAAAAATTCTCTACAATAATTGGAAGCGACATTTTGAAATTTTTGCCCGTAATTTCAAATAAAAGCCAAATTTCGATTTGTTTCTACGGTAACTGAGACTCATGGTGATGCTCACTCTTAATGTTAGTAACAACCAAACTGGAAAGTTTTACTGGTCATATGGATGAAGAAACAAATTGCTTGTGGAAGTAGTCAGTAATATATCAAAATAGTCGGCTTGTGTCCGACCACAATCCTGGCAACTTCTGGTTTTCTCAAGCACTACATTGCATTAAATCTAAAACGTGGCTCTTATTTCTATGCCTAACAATATAGAAATATTTACATATTAATACATATTTTCATTTACGGGTTTTGTCTTGTAAGTGTAAAACTCAAGTAGATACGTACAAAAGTTCCGAATAAAAACTTCATCTGGTCTAAATATAACTTTTTTATTATCAGCCATGTCCATACAGAATACAGATAATGGCCATAGACAATTTTGATAATGGTAATACGAGTATGAGACCCCGTCAAAGAAGAGTATTGATATTTTTATATCGCGGACTCTGAACTCCAGGAATAGGCTGTGAGCATGCAGGAAGTCTTGAGGGGACAGAAAAGGGCCAAGTGCCACTTCAGCATTTCCGTGTGTAGCACTTCGCTCAAGTGCCTTTTTGTTTTTGTCTATTATCTGATCCTTGATCAATATCTCTACTTTTTATACAAGAGGGACTTCAAAGGGGAAGTAGCCAGTGGTAGCCAAGATATTGCACGTATGTAGTTGGTTTATTCAGCGGGATTTTTTCTTGAATCCATCTATAAATATGTATATCACTGAATATGTACACCTAAATATGTTCGGAAATTTTAAAAAAACTCGATGATGTCGGAGTTGAATTCTTGGCATGACATGACTTGCTTTTAATCTTTGAAAACGGATTCACTGTCGAAAGTTCGACCCAACCTGAGGAAAAAAGTGGAATCTGGAAAAGCGGATTGGAAATCTGGATAAATAGCGGTAGGCGAACGTAACTCATGCATAATTAATTAGCACTTGGCATGCAACGGTGGAACCCTTTTTTAGACAGGTTTTTGGCACAAAAGTATATGACTGTGCAGTTATTTTCGGCATCCGCTGATCCCTCGTATATTATTCTATATTATTATTGCTATTATGTAGTCACATCGTCTCGTTTGTTGGCATTTTAGCATTGTCCACAGTGAGCACGTCACTCACGTCAGGTACATCATTCATCACTTCCCCCTTTTCACCGGTGCCACACTGTTCATTACAATAAGTCACGCATAACCATAGCCATAGTTCATGCCCCCTGTCTGCGGAGCTCCATGCCCCATACTCCCATTCATAATGCCAGCCCATCATGTCATTCATATCTAACCGTAATCCCGCACCCTGCCCAGTAATTGTCATAATTAATCTAATTAAAATCTTAACTCCCATAATTGTAGTCTCGTGCAAAATTCCCTACTGTTTGGCATTGTCAGTCAGTGTCGGACGGAGCACATTCAACAGTCAGACCATGCAAGACTCAAAAGCTATAATAGTTCTTAAATAACTGGGTATTTTCCTAATAGAAATAAAATATTTTATTTATTTATACCTTGTTAATCCTTTTAAGCGTGCCATATAAAACACAAACCAATTTCATAAACTGCAAACCATGCAATATCCATGTCATAACATTTTCATTTCCCTATTTATTTATCCATTTTAAGCTTTTTAGTCATAAAGGAAAACAGAAGTTGAAGCTGTTCTCTGGTACGTTCTTAGGAGACCGTACCGCTCTGTCATCCATTTCATAATGGTAAATTTTCTTCATTTTTTCCAAAAGGAAAAAGCAGTTGATAAGATAATCAAACAAAACTATCAAGCCTCACAAACAAACCCATTCACTCAATGACTCACTCCCCGAGATACTATATAGCTCAATTACCAACCAAGGCCATGCAAACATGCAAGCTATATCTGACGATGAATGCAAAGTAAAAACAATACATATTTTATGATTCCTTTTTTTACTAGACACTTTCATTTTCAGAATCCATCACTTTTTTACTGCCATTTCAGCTTTTAGTGCTAGCTCTCTTGCCTGGTGAGAGGGAGTCAGCAGAAGGCAAGGGGGCAAATCTGTAATATTAGAAAATGCCATCATCGAGCTAACTATCCAACCGGGTTTTTATGTCCCTCTAATAAATACATTTATCCTTAGTTTTATGTAATATGCATCCGATCTGATCTTCAAATCTGATCTACGAATATAATATATGCCTTAGTTGGATGGATTCAAACAGCTTTTATAATTTAACCAGTAATAACTTTTGGCTCGTGGATGTTGATGATGTCATTTTTTACAACTTAAGCTCTTGCCTAAGTTTGTGAGATTTTCTATATCAATGTTTTAGCGCTCGCTTAACCGTGGCATGATCACGACCACTAATTCTGATTTACTCCTGGACTTCCATTATTGCTTCCATCCCATACTGCTCCATTCTATTTCATGGTGGATGGTGATATGGGGTAGTGGTAAAGCGTTGTTCCAGCTTCCAGCTCCAGCTGCTAGACTAGACTGGATTCGAGGATGAAGATGGGGAGGTCATGTCATAGCGGATATTTTACTACAATCCGTTGGTTTGGCATTGGCATACAAGCAGAATCTTCTAATTTACTTACATCAGGAAAATTATTTTTGAATGTGTTATCTAGAACTGGCGATGAGATCTAGCTGGGATGACGCACTAACTTTTTATATCAGGGTCAGAATGTTTCTGTTCGAAATCAGGAAACTCCAATTCTCATTTCCTCATCTCTGTCCAAGTTCACGTCCAATGCTACAAGGAAAGAGTTGACGTTGAGGAGAATTCGTGTTTGGGAACTGAGAGACGAGCAGCCGCAGACCCATCCATGTATTTGGCCAGCCGTGATAATGGAGTAAATTTTGTTTGAAGGATTTTTCATGAAAATGTGTAAAAAAAAAGAACTTTTGACCTTTGCACAACATCCAAATAAATACCGGGAGATGGATTGAAATAGTATGCTTGCAAGCGTATAAATAACTTTATTGCATGTTTCGATGACTCATCGTGTATATATTAGGTTACGTGTCCACGCAGCATGAAAATAATGTAAATTAAAAATTGGACTTATTCTTTAAAAATCATCATTTTTGAATTAAATGAATTAAAATGGCGCTGTCAGGAGGGATTGAATCACAGATTTTTAACATGGAATGAGGTTTAGGTGGTTGTTCTAGCTTGGAAAGCGGGTCCTTTGGCTTTATTCTCTTCGAAGGCTGGCCCCTTAGGTTTGCTTTCTTCGAATGCTGGTCCCTTAGCGGGTGCCTTCATAGGTTGGAAGGTCACGGGCTCCTTGCAAATCTTATTGCATCCTTCGGAGCAGCACAATTGTCCACTCTTGCATTCGTCATCACTCAAGCAGTTCACGCTTGCATCATATGAGCAGATTCCGAAACTTCCAGTCTTTGAGGGATTGGGACATTGCTTGATCACAATACCCTGTGGTGGTCCGGTTGGCACTTGCTCGTCATAATCTTGTCTTTTAGGATCCTTGCAGATTTTATTGCATCCATTGGGGCAGCACAATTGTCCTCCTTGACATTGAGAATCTTCCAAGCAGTTTACATTGGGATCGTAAGTACAAATCCCGAAGGTGGTCTCACTTGCTGGGCACTGGCCAGGCGATTTCGGTTGTGCAGATGCTATTAAAGTTTTAAAAGAATGTCCAAAATTTTAGATTAGCTCCAACAATAAGTTGCAAAATTATAGTAGTAGGATCCGATATTACCAACTAATAAAAACCAAATTTTTTACCTTCATTGCAGACTAGAACAAATGCAAACAAAACGATTCCAACACAAGGTTTCATGATTTTGCTGTTTGAAGTCGAGATTGAGAATCACTGGCAATGAATAAAATACAACAATGCGCTTTCCAACAGATTAAAATGCAAACTGAATGAGGAACATAGATGCTAGCTCATTATTTATAGAAATATTCCCTCAAGAAGTGATTAAGATCAAGAATACTGCGAGCCGGTGGTCATTTGATTTTGGCATGCACTTTGTTATATGAATGTCTGCCACTTTATAATTTATTCCAACTGGTTATACTTGCTTGCCCACTCACTAGCCAGGCCAGGAGAGGCCATGCCATGATAAATTGAACGTGAGAGATGAGCTCACTGCTCATATGCTATTCCAATTTTAATATTTACTTAGCCACTCGTCATGATTTTCCGAGACCGTCTTCGTCAAAGTAAAAATTTAATAATTATAATTATAGTAAACAAAAAATTCCAATCATCCTCCCTTCGTAGAAGTTTTATTTAGAAATTTACTACGTCAGTAAATATGAGAGTAGGGGCATTAGAAAACCAACTATATAACGTATATTTCTGCGTGAAACGAAGACGAATCCAAAGATCTTCAGAGCGTGAAAAGTTATTAATACGTCATCTTCTCAGAAGCTACAAAGATGTAATAAAATGGTAATAATAAATATGGTAAATAAGAAAAATAAGCAGCAGCATCTTTAGTTTACCTTGTACTTGGGCTTCACCATCACTCATCTTCATTCATCAGAATGTAATTATAGACCTCTACACGATGAAGGAATATAATTTTGAATTATACGATGCAGATACTCTCAAATACTTACCTTCGAGCACTGAAATTTATAGCTAATTTTAATTTAATCTTTAGACCTTTTTAGGCATGAGCAGATGAACAGATTTTTGTTAGGTAGTTTTAATTTTATTGTCGGGAATAGTCGGGATAATTAGAGATGAAGAGGATTTTCGTTGTTTGGCAAACATCCAGCTATGTATATTATTATATCAAAAGGTCTTGGACAGATCCTCGCCGCCACTTGCATATGTATGGAGTTTCGTTTTGGCGATGTAGTAATTTCATTAAAATTTTCTTTCCATATAAAATGAAAATGATTTTCGCACGTAAATATTTAGATCAGTATCACGACTGCGAGGCTTAAATAATTAAAATGATTTATTATTGACCCCAGCTTGATGATATCTAAAACAAGAAAATTAATCTTACCTCATTTTTTATTTACAGCGTTCTGCCGCCACTTCGAAGATGATCATGATTTTATGCTGTTGAAACTGAAAATTAAAGTTTTAACCTTTGGCGCTGCTCCCCGTTGGGGTTAATTTAAAATAAAAATGATGATTCCAATGTCGCCCCAAATTTCCTCCCAATTAAATATGCTTCCTCCTCCAAAAGTAAAAAGAAGGAGATCGAGCAACGGTTCTTCCTCCTCCACCACCTTAGGACGACGAAGCGGGAGAAGAAAGTCATTCACAGCCCTGATCAACTCGTTTCTACAGAAATGGGGCACAAGTGTGGCCGTTCTGGTGACGGTGACCACCTTCAGTTGGTGTACGAATTTAACAAGTGCTCAATCAAGAACTGTATTTGATGGGAATTGTCCGACACCACAGTGCTACTGTGGCCTTGATGATAGACATCGAAGAGAAGTTGCTTGCACGACGGGAAACCAGAATGAGATCCCGGTGTCTCGTATGTCCCCCTCCATTGAAGTTATTCGAATTGTGGCTCCCTACGATCGGCCCAACTACCTAACCATTGGAAGGTTCTTTCGTCAATTTCGAAAACTGCAAGAATTGCATATTGTACGGGCCCAAATCAATAATTAATATTAAACAACAACCAACAAGACCAATGACAGTTGACACTGCTTACACCTTTTTGCTATTTGTATTAGGTTGGATCCAATGTACCCAACATTGGAGAGAATAACTTTTGGGGCATGACCAATTTAAAACTGCTCAATTTATCTCGAAATAAAATAGACAATGTGGTGGTAATTATTACTTAATTATAAATCTGCTGCTATCCCTATTCACACAATGCCTTCTGGAAATTATATGATTTGTTTTAAATTTCCATCAGGACTCCAACTTCAAAGGGCTTTCAGAGCTGGAGACGTTAATATTGTCTGATAACTCCATTTCATCATTTGTGGTACGGTAATAACTGGCTATAGTCCCTATCGAGAATTTTTTATCACGAAGATGTGAAATAATAACCACTTCTTTTAAACCTGTTCAAATTAATAGTCAGCTTCCTTCGAACATCTCACCAATTTGAGACATTTGGACCTCAGCGGCAATAGGGCTACAAAGCTTGTCGAAAGGTCAGTTTCGTTTTTTATTACTCAATATCGTTATGTGGCCAAATCCGAAGTACTTACACTAATTAATTTTTCAAATGTTGTTGTTGTTGCTGTTCATTTTTCAAAACAGACTGTTTTTCAATCTTCACAAGTTGGAAACCTTGGACATGTCTGAAAATCGCTTACGGAAGATCGAGACCGATGTTTTCAGAGATATTTGGGTTCTGAAAGAATTTCGGTGTCGGCGATGTGGTATTCAGCAGTTGGATAAACAGCTTTATGCGTTACTGCCAAAACTCAAGGTAATATTATAAGATTTAATTCGATGAAGCAGAAGTCCCCATATTTTTGATTAATCAACCTATGTTTGCTTAAAATAGATACTGGACTTGAAATACAATGAAATAAGTTATCTGCGAGAGGGCGAATTCAGTGGGCTCCAATCCTTGGAGGAGCTTTACTTGGATGGGAATCGACTTACCATGCTGACCGAAGAAAGCTTTAGTGGGGTTCGTCTAACCCAGCTGTCCCTCGCCAGCAATGGCCTCCACACCGTGGACCGAACTGCGTTCCATAACGCCAGCGTGAATCAGTTGGACATTGCCTACAACAGATTCGAATCACTGAACAAGCTATTATTTCTCTACTTGAAACATAACTTGACAAAATTAGACTTAAGCCGGAACCCCCGATTGAAGCTGGCATCTCTGTTGATCATCCTCTCTGAAAACACTCGATTGCGATGGTTGTCCTTGGCAAGAAATAGTTATGAAGATTTGCCCCTTGACTTGTTTGAAGATCAGAGAATGCTTCAGCATTTGGTAAGCTCCGCCCCCACCTCCCATGGCTGCGCATATGAGAAATGTCAACAGTAATTTTCGTTTTGATCCTAAGATTCAAATCAATTTTATTTTGTCACCCTTATAGAATTTATCGCATAATCGGCTGAGGGAGCTTTTCCCCCGTCAGTTCACCTCCTTGTCAAGTTTACAGGTTTGTTGGATTGATTGATTCTGTATAGCATAACCACTTCGATGCATATTGCTCTATTTCTCAAATGGTGACGGTTTATAACAGGTTTTAGATCTGAGCCACAATAGATTGCGTGGGATTGAGGGGGAAGTGCTTCAGGATTTTGATAGGATCTCCACGATAAGGGACATACGATTAGAAGGCAATCCATGGTCATGTGACCTTTGCTACATCCCCGCTATGCTGAAATGGGTTCAACACAATCCAATATTCAAAAGGGGATGCATTCACTCTAGAAGTAATTAAATTTAAATATCTTCTTTTAAGCAGCTTAATTATTTTTGAAATGATGCGAGTATGATAATTTTTTAATTCCCTATTTAATTAAAGGCCCCTATTGCCTTCGATGCAAGGTAAGGATTTTTATGATGCATTACTAATTATTATTTACGATATGATATTGTTGTTGCACACTTCAAAAGATTATTTACTTTTAATTAAGCGAGTTGAGTTGACTAATTATTCACTATTCTACAGGCCCCAGAGGATCTTTACGATAAACCTATAACGGCTATCCAGGAATCCATGCTAGAGTGGTGTGACCCATATGCGGATGACGGTTGGAGGATTCGATTTGACCTTATACTAATTTTTATTATCCTACTCCTGATAATTCTACTGATATGTCTCGGCTTATGGCTAAAATACCGCTATTGGGATAGTGCGGACTACTATACCCATGAAGAGGTTTGACTTGACTTGATTTGCAAAATTTATTTGCATGACAAAGGCTTTACATGTATACAAACGTATTGTTTTCATGAACTGGTCACGATTTCAGGAAAGAAAAGAGACTGGCTCAACACCTCCTGAGTACTACGACCCCACTGTTAGTCAATTTCTTTTAACAATTTATTGCATTATATCAAAAAAAAATCAAACTTACAATTAGACAAAGCAAGTATGTAGCCATTTTTATTGATAACTGCTAATGCACTTTATATTACTTTTAAGGTGGACCCAATAATGGCAGGAATGCCGGACTCTCATTTTACCGGACTATATGCTACCATCAATGGTTCGCACACCAAGATGATATCAACCATAGATGAAAAATCCTTTGATCCCGATACTAACTTTTATCCGGACATGTCAGTGACCTTGAGACCTCCTTCGCCATACGCTAGTGGGACACCAACAACGACAACTACAAACACAGGAGGGTCAGGTTCATCCAGTCGTCCAAATGCTCCCGTCTCCCCCTCCATTTCAAAAAATACTCATTATATGCATGATGATTACTCCAACAGATAAGATGTGTGTTTTATAGTGCTTATCGTAGCATTACGAAAGTTTTTGGTTATGAGGTCGAGAACGTAGAAAAATGTGCAAGAAAATGTAAGTACGTAATTGAAGTAATTTAACTTACAACTAGTTTACTTTGTATGGGTTATATTCATTTAAAACATTTTGGGGGTGAACGATCGACACAATGCGTATACAGGTTATTAAGTAAAATTATTAAATCCGATAAGATGGCAATATACCACCGGTTTCACAATGCTAATCAAACATGGAGACGTTTGTCAATCTCCCGACAAGTACAAAACACACGTGACAGCTACGAGTTTTTCCTCCTGAAAATAGTTAGTGACCACGATTAAAAAGTCCAATACTTAAAATACCGTTGCATTAAAATATGTTTGTAGGTGAGTCGATTATTTTGATCTGTTAAAATATAAATGAAATTAAATACGAGGTTAAAATTAATCATATTCATGTTAAAAGAGTGTTAATGAAGCAGATTAGTTACAGCAAGTAAGTAAGTTACAATTATAAGTTACAGTTAAGAAGAAGGGTCTATCTGGGAAATGAAGGTAGCAAAAAAACGAGTTACTGTTAAAATTTACTGGAATCTGTAAAACAAGAAACAACGTTGATGATAGCTGATGGTGACTGGTGTACATGATGATATTGATGATGAATGATAATCCACTTTGGTCACATCTATTTCCTTAACTCGCACCCAGTTCATTCCATGTACAAACACTTGGCAAGGAAATAAACGAGTAGTACTATAGTTTAAGCTGGGCAAGTTCTAAAATCCACACTTCCTAACTCCTTTTCGACTCATCTCCTCAAGTCATTAGAGATTAGAACAGCACTACTAGTAGTTATGCCTACAGGTTTGGAGTAGGATTAAAATGAATATAGGTAGTATATATTTAACATTATTGAACTTAGGTAACAACCCTGACCTTAGAACCGTTGTTAAATGATCACAACTAAATACCTAGTTAGGCAAACTAAATGTAGCTATTTTATACAATATTGTAGATTTAAGAGGGTACGGAATCGGATTAAAGTTAAAAATTATTAGAATTTCCCGAAAGATAAGCTGATCATGCATGCATGCGTGCTCTCTGCTTTATCAAAAGCCAACAAAGAGATTTGCAATTTTTTCCTCATTCAGTGTAGGAAGAAACGAAAATGATTCACATTTCGAAAGGATCATGAAACGCTCACACTTGCAAAAACTTATACCTAAAACCTAAATGTGTTACCTCCTTATTATAAAAATGTATGAAGTACATTACATTACACTATAAAATACTGAAATGATATTTTTTATTATTGTACCATAAATAAGATAAGTTACAGTAGCAGGTTACCGATAATTTAAAAACAAGATAGAACACAATCATATTCCACAGGTTGACATTTAAAAAAATGCCAAGAAAGTCACTCGTTAATTAATAACTCTCATTTTTGAAGACTGACCGAAACATGAATGACGAAGGAAAAATATACAAGAAGCTGATGTAACAATTGAAAGAGAAAAACCAGAAAAGTAAAAATTGCAAAAAATTGTGCATAAATAAAGGCATATTAACCATTTTAAAATTGGATGGTGGAACACAATGTGTCAAGATTAAAATTAATATGATTATTTAGCAGTAATACTTCTACAATTCTACACCCTTAGGGTAGAACAGTTGAAATCTCTTTAAGATAAATAACTAAGTCTGTATTGTGAATTATAACTTGTTCTTCACCGAAATGCGTCATTTAATTATATCCATTATGCGTTACAGGATTATAAATTCATAGGCTATGTAAGCGTATATTTGCATACTAAAAATATTCGGTGCTTACTGTAGCGTGATTTTGAAGGTCACAAACAAATGTAATTTTCGCTTTCCCACGTCCCTCCTTACAAGGTCCAATATTTTGTCTATTCCTTCTTTGCGTAGAAATAGAAATAGATATACGTATTGGCAGTTAGCGTACCACAGCACAAAATATATTTAATTCCAGTAATATTAAGCAATAATTAGCTTGGCACAGCTTGATAGTTACAAAAGTTGTGCTGATATTATTGGATTCAAATTCTTACGTCACAGCACAAAATCAACAAAAAAAACTGTTAAGAAGTTAGTAGCTTTAACCAACATCATAATTAATAGTCGATATAAGGTGTACATAAATACAACTCAATATTTACTTCGTATATTATTATCATAGGGAATGAAATAAAATGGTACTGGTGCCATCAACTTTATATAAATGGTTAATTTTTGTTTTGTAGGAAACCTTCGTGTTTGGTAAAAATTATCGTCATCCATTGTTAAATTGTTAGCGATTATTGATTAATGAATATTGTACAGGTACAATAAGCCGCCAATCATTTCAACAATCAAGGGAAAATCTTTTCGTAGCTTTCATGAGATATAGTGACTGTGCTCGAACACATCTCGTAACGAAATTAACTTTAATTCGTCGCGTTTCTTTTTGGACTTCATAACTTTTAGTCTTGTCAAGTCATAAGTACGTTGATATAAGTACATTTCAAGACTAGGCATGTGTATGATATATATCTATTTAATTGTTAAGCTATGTATTATACTATTGTTATGCTAAAATACAGTAAAAGAAAAAAAATCATTTCTGGGATAAGCCTGAATAAATTAAATAAATATCTTTAAACATTTTGAGTCTTCTTTTTAGCTTTATGTATGAATAAAAGGGGAGACCTATATTTCCGTGTTTATTTCCATTCCTTGTCACAACTAGATTTTAAAAATATTGTTTTGTGAAAATAATTTATAAGTTAAACTTGTTCTGTGAAATTTTATGCTTTTCTTGAAACTTGTAATATCAGTTTATTATGATCACAGGGACAATTATTATATATATATAGCAATATTTACTGCATTCGTACGTTCTTTCCTCTCCATTTTTTAAGCTTACATACTGTTTGGTTTTTTGGAAGATTATTACAATACAAGTTGCATAATTACGTTCAAACAATGATAAAAACTTCAAAAGTGAACTATTGTAATTTAATTTGGATGTTACAATCTAGGTACCAATTCACATTTTAAATAGTATAAGTAATTAATGTAGAAATGTGGGTAAAACATCTATTGGTACAACTTATTTACAACTTTATTTTTATTTATAATATAACGAATGGGGTTTGAAGTTTTAAAAATACGTAATAAAACCGTAAAGTCATCAGTCACTTTATGTTTCAGATAGAAAACAATCGCAGTCATAATATTTTTTAGTTTTTCTATCCAATTCGCCATAATTAATTCACATTCACACGTAACGCCATCGATGGCAGTAGTAACGGATCGGGGTACTGTTGGAAATGACAATGCTGTTGAATGTTTTAGGTAGATGGATTTGAATACTTGTTTCGGCTGGTCTGTTCTTTCATCTCCAAGTTGTATAGGGCTTAAGCCTCCCTTCCAGGAAATTACGGATGACACAATTCACCATTTTCTACAAAAAGGAATAAAAGTACATTAAACAAAAGTAGCCCCAAAATACCTCTCTTACTGCCATCGGTTTAGTACTTACTGAGCTAATTTCACGTAGTGCTCTTCACTGTCAACAATCCTCTGTTCAAACTTGGAGTCAAAAGCTTCTTCATCCGACAGTGGTCCTCCCAACGACTCAGGTAATATCTCTTTGGGCACAGCCTCATGTAAGGACTCCAACGAGCTATGCATTGTTATCTGAGGAGAAACGTTCATGAAAATGTTTAAGCTCAGATTTAAAATCGGATTGACTTCCTTTGACATTGGGGGAAATCCTAAAGTGCAAATTCTGTGACATTTTTAATACCCGCTGACGAAGCTTTCTTGACATGAACATTTTTATCATGGGGAGCATCACGTCCACGACTACGGAATGGTTAACGACATGGATTGCCCTGTATCGGATTGGTAAGCTGTCCTATATGACGAAGGGCAAAAATTGGAAAATGACATAATTTCAGATAAACACACTGACAAGACACAAAGACAAATCTGATATAAGCCCCCTTTATACTTACGATATAAACGCTAGAGAGCATCCTAATAATGGAGAAGTTAAGACATTTGGCATGCTTCAAGCTATAGAATAGAATAAAAAAATAAAATTTTTGTCTTTCATGAGTCAGTTACATTCAACATATTACGGGGTTCAAATATTTTCTAATACCTAATATGCTGAGCATCCACGATTATTACGACCCCCTCTCTCTGAAAATCCGTAGACTTTAGCGCGTCAAGGCCATACATAAGTAGAATCATGCTACCTGAAAAATTAATTATGTAAGGGTAACCAGAATTTTGTTAACAACCAAGTGCAAACTGCAAACTTGAATAAAGATTTAATAATTTGTAACTAATTAACTAACTAACCTTGCTCTGGACTGACGTAGTCTGGATCCCAAATACCTAGATAAAAAGCAACAAATTCTACGATGTATTACGCAATGAATAAAGTCGGTAATGTATAAGGTATAGATTATTAACACTGTACATGAGATTTGCAATTTCGATTTACGAAGTTGTTTTGCTATTTGGCATTTCAAAAAGATCGCAGTCAATAACCAGTACAGCTATGCATGAAAATATTATATTACAGGAGAATGCATAAATACATATTCAAGTAGATATTAGCCATATATACATACATCCCAGAATTATTGCAACATCAACCTTTCGTGGAAAATTAATATATTGCCAAGCAAAAATATGTCACTCATGTCATAACTCATAACTTCGAGTACTTACCTAATCGGTCGATTCCTACATATCGCCCCTCCGCATCCTTCTGCTTAAGGATCCCTTGGACCCTGACCGGGACATCAAAGGCATGCTTGGCATAGCTTGGTAGAAATCGTTGGAAGTAATCACGAAAGTCCAATCGACGGAGGCGGAAAAAGGTATGGAGCTACATACAGAACAATGAAATTATTTTGTGTAAAGGTATTAAAAGAATTGAAGACAACTTTGCTCCTGGATTTCCAAATTAACAACAAAATAATCATTTCAATAATCATCGGATTCATATATTGAGGGTTTCATACCGTTTTCTTCGCTCTAGCAGTATCACACTTTCTGCCTCCCACAAAACGCAAAAGGAAGTCATCCGTGAGAAGGTCGTCAATATCTCGGAAGACATCTTCGGCTAGTATGCAAACAAACCAAATCAAACAGATAAGCAAACTAGGTAATAATGCGGGGTTAAGTAGGAATCCTAAAGAATTCCCTTGAATAGGTCTGCTAATTTGAACTGTATGTAAATTTAACCTTGAACTCATTAACCGAAAACTTACTTGTAATATATTTTTTAAGTGCATGCAGGCACTTTTCTTCTTTACTGCTCAACTCCGTCATTTCTTTAATGGAAATTTTCCACACAGACGCGGTTTAATTAGCAACTCCTTATTCAGGAGAAACGTAGACATCCACTGAAATACTTTGGCTGAGCAACTTTTAGAGAGAGCACGCAATTCTAATCTCTCATTCCAGTCCACGGCAAAAACATGATTTTTTGCATACAAAACTGTTTTTTTTTAAATATGCTATTGCTAATATGCTAATATGCGAACAAAGAAGGACAGTTGCTCAAAAGTGTTTGATGACGATCACAGTATGTAACAAAGAAGTTGAGTAAGTCCTTTACGCATGGTTATATTTAAATCTAAATCTACTAATGTCCAGTGTCCAGCTAGCATCTATCCAACTGTAACATTTGTCGTGTGATGTGTTCACACTAGAACTAAAACGGTCGCGTTAACGTTCTCTAGACTAACAAAACACATATTATGTGGAACTGAACTGTTTTAGATTATAAAAATATAAAACCTTAACAAAGAATTCCATAATTTTATCTTGTCCACACAATCATAACGTCATCGCAGCAGAAACTGTACTCTGCTCGACACAATACCTCCTAAGTGCATACGTAAATAATAGCTTATTACTACTAAAAATTCTGCTAAATTAATGAAATGTGTACAAAGAACAACTTTTTTCAGGTTTCAACAGACTTAAAGATGCGGCAGTGAGCGAACCTCTCTGTAACGCAATTTGACCAACTAACTGAAGTAGGAAGCGACGCATTCAGGAGAAAAACAAAGTCTCCTTTTGTTATTTTGATTATGTGATTAGGATGAAGCAACTATTTTTTTTTGCAATTGGTATAAATTATTATGCATTATACAATACAATGCAAAAATATCAAACACTGTACATAGGGCAAGATAAGTTTCATTTTTACCCTCTCCCGATCTTGTTCAAAATTTAACTGACCACCGACTATCCGCATTGTAGTCAGCCTAACCCAACTATACTTGTTATTCCGAGAGATTTTATCGCGAATTAATCCTTAACTTACTTTACAGTGGGTATATTAGTACTCCTTTCGTCGAAACTCATTCTCGTTTGGGTATGCCCGAAGCCAGTCCTTTTTTGAAAAAAAATATTATAAAGCGTTACATTGTAAGAATGGGATGAAGAGATGTTTGGCTACAATATTTATTGCAGCAAGTGTAGGTACATACTTTATATCATTATATCACCCAGACCAATGTTCTACCTGTGTTCTTTCGCTGATCATTTTCCTCCACAAAATATATTTTTTATCCATTTGTTTGTCATTTAAGTTTTTTATGCCTTTTAGGCCTTGCTCGACAGGCAATCCCTATATCTATCAAGCTATCCATCTCAGAGCAAAGAGCAAGATGAATATGATCGGTTGCGGTACGTTATGCAACATCTCTCGTCAAGTAAGAAATGGATTTTGGTAATGACATTGTCACGCTAAAAGCATAGCCATGTAGGTATGAGTGTGTATCTATATATACCTACTTCACTTTTCTCTGCATAAAGACAAAACATTTGGTACTAGATACGAGTACGTAAATAAAATCGAGAGCGCCCAATGCTCAAATAGTTAGCCATACCGCATCGCTGTAATTTTATATTCAAGTTGAAGTGCAAGGTGGAATTTCGCAATTGCTTTTTGCACTACTTTTTTTTGTTGTAATCATTCATGTTAGACTCATAATTTGCTAGCTCATTACCGCGTTTTTAGTACGATTATATAACTTGAGATGATGATAAAGTAGATATATTAGTGCGTTTAGATTAGATGAACAGGGATATACCCTATACACTAGTACTTATACCTTTCTGGTGTGGAGAGATGATTTTTCAGATGAGTTTGGGTTAATTTTTTTTGCACCCTAAGATTATACCAGACTAGGTTGTGCTGTGCTTCTTTGAAACAAAAAACTACTTAAAAGTGTAGAAATATGAAGATAGAAATTTGGCTGACTTCTTCTGCTTCCCACTTAAGATGACTCAAATATACATGGCTTTAATAACAACTTTAATTTTTATCATTTTCCGGCCCGTCATGCTACGTTAATTTTGTTCATACTTTTGCAGATATGGGTATGGCATATGAGTGAAATTGCTTCGTGCTTGAAAATGCTACATAATTGTCAGTTGCGTTTTTACTACCATTCAGTTTAATTCGTAATCAAGTAATGATGACGGAGAAGATTTGTGAAGAGATGGGATGGGAAAGTACTTTATATATCTCTGAAAATTTCAAAAGAAGGAAGAATCCCTTGGCTATAAACCGATTCCTCTTTGGGTGGACGAACGGGTACTGATGGTACTGATGCTGATAGGATGTTCTGCTGCGAATGCATGGCCAATTTCTGGAGACGAAGATTTCTCTGAAATGGGTTTTGGCCATTGAGTGTTTACTATTAACCCTACCTGAATACGTAAATTCGTGTTTATTTTTTATTGTTGATCCAAAATTGCTATCCTGTGACGAACGAAGGAAATCCCGATGGTAATGTGTTTTCAAGAATCGCATCCATCTCATGGTCAGTGATGAATTGTAACACGGAAATAAAGTTTAACTAAACTAAACTAAACTAAGTGTCAGTACATTTTTATCTTACATCGGAATAGGTGTACCAATATTCATATTGGTAAATATATTATACTAGGTAATTCTTTTAGAGTTCGGTTCGAACTAGCACGGATAGGAGGTGCTTTTTACTTTCGTACGAGTCTTACATTATACGTTTTTAATCTTCGTGATTTACTTGAAATTGGCAAATGAATTGATTTAATTATTGTGGATCACGGACGGCAACGAAAGAGGAAAAGGCAGAAATGGAACCGGATTTTAATTACTTTAGTGATACCCCTATTTTTTAAATAATAAATATTCCCCGTTTTAATTTACAATTGAATTAAAAATAATTAAAACGGGGAATATT
>JAQIXQ010000951.1:0-18970 GCA_034700485.1 Pseudosinella alba
AGGGAGCCTAGCTTGTCGTTCTTTCTCGTTGCAGAAACGATTATCATATTATTAGTCATTTCTTCTCCATCTTCCCTTTCCATCACACCACATCTTTGAGTGGATGAGTGAATTTGACAAAACTATATTTATTGAACTTAAATCCAATTCGAATTGATTGATAAAATGGGGAAAATGAGCTACGTCCAAAAGCTCACCTTTTTATTCCTACTGTTATGTTCGCCTCATGGCATTATAGCCGAAGGTCAAGAAGATGAGCAAACCAAGACCAAGTTTCTCTACTTTCTCAAGTCTGACCCCGGCAGGGCCTTGACATTTGAAGAGATCCGAGCACTTCCCAACCCACCAAAAACTCTGCATTCTTATATCCATGGTTGGAATGCAAAGGATTTGGATGATGCAGGTTCCTTGAGATTCAAAGATGAGTTGTTTCAAAATGCACCGGTAATATAAAATAAAAATTTATTTGGGGATAAAATCATTAACTTTACAATCTACAAAAATTGTAAGAAAATGCTAATATGAAAATATTTTAAGGACTGTGAGGCCGTCATGGTTGTGGATTGGACTCCCACAGTCACACCAGCATCCCAATATCCAAAATTTCGAAGGGAGCGCACCCCGGGAGTGGCCCAGGAGGTGGCAAATGAACTAAAAAATGTGAAGGAGCGTCTCAACATCCCTCCATCCCAAGTCACAATGGCTGCACACAGTTTGGGAACCGCAGTGATGGGCCAAGCAGGTCGTGAGCTTCAACGCACTGGGGTAGGGAAGGTGAAGGAAATGGTTGGTTTGGATCCACCAATTCTCATCCCCGACCGGAAAGGTCTCCGGATTGAAATCCCCAAAGAGCATCGACTTCGCCCACGGGACGCTTCCAAAGTGGTTGGGATTCATACGAGTAGGACCCTTGGGACTTGGAGGGATGTGGGGGATGAGGACTACTACTTCTTTGATTGGAACCACCCCGCTTTAGAGAAATGTTCTGGTTTTGATCCAGCTTGTTCACATCGGGCGGCTAGGGAACTGGGACAGGATTATTTTGCTGGGAAGCTGGACAAGTCCATGCTTTCCAAGGGTTCTGGGGATAGCTTGGGAGGGGACCTTTTGAGAAGGCGTTTGGATGACTATTCTAGACCTGGAAATCGACATTTGACAATATTTGTCTTGGACTATTCACCAAGCATGCTGGTATGTATGGGAGCTCTTTTCTACGCTATTGTCTTGTCTTAAGTTATTTAAGCAAAATATTCTTTTTGATTTGAAGGATCATGGTCGACTGGATAACCTGATCGCGTCCACTCAGCAGCAGCTCAACAGCTTCCCTTTAAATCAGGAGGTGGCCATGGTCATCTTTGGAGGATATGGGCGGGTCATATTCGGCCCCACCAATGTGACTGACCCCGGGGTGAGAAAAAGTCTAGCTGCCTCTGTACCAGGGGGAGGAACCATCTCGGCCACTTCAATTGGGGCTGGGCTGAAGACTGCGATTGGGCTTATTCCGCAGGGAGGCTGTGCCAATATTGTTCTGACAACGGATGGGGAGGAAAATGCGAGTCCTTATGCGTGAGTGAAGAATAAGATGAGTAATTATTATAACATGGTCATTATGGCATGATAAACAACTTATTGCATTTAATCATTTCCAGTTCTGAGGTGGAGCCACTCATACCAAGATGTACTTCAGTTAGCTCACTAGCTTCCGGCCCGGATGCAGCCAAAGCTCTTGAAGGCTTATCCCAACGGCACGGTGGCAAAGTTATCCCAGTCCCAGACCAAACAGGGACAGACACCTTTTGGGAGGCTCTCCGAGACCTGGAACAGGGTCACCTGCCCCCATTCCTCCGAACCGTGCAGTATCCAACCAAGAGCGTCACCCTAAATTCCCCGAAGGGTACTGACTTTTTTATAGATCCCGGAATGAAAGCTGCGGAATTTAGATATCCTTCCACTGACAAAAATGTCGAGGTCACCGTTACCACCCCAAGTGGGGAAGTTCTTTATGGCTGTAGGGAGGATCACATTGGCAAATCATGTAAGGCCATGAACCCAGCTCCAGGGAAGTGGAATGTGAAGGCTACCAAAAAGACAACCGCTGTTGGAGGGCGAAGGAAAAGGGAAGCTGGGGAAGCGGAAGAGGAAATAATTATTCGTGTTTCCAGCACTCCCGATATCACCTCATCAGGAGCCTTTCCGGTCCTCCTCCAAGCTGGCCTCAGCAATTCCACTGTTGACCCCCAAAATAATCAAGTGACCACCATTTTTGCCTCCCTGTTAAAAGAATTAGATCCCGTCACTGGAGCAGTTGTGGAGGCAGTCATAACATCACCAAATGGAGATGAGAAAAAGCTAAAACTATATGACGACGGGGTCGGAGCTGATGAATTTGTAGGGGATGGCATTTACTCCCGGTTCATATCAACCGAGTTGAAGGTTGGAGAAAGGTATGGGGTCGTGGTCACGGCGGAATGTAAGTCCGGTGGCTCATGTAAAGTTCGTGAGGAAGAAGACGTGGCGGTGTTTGAGCGACAAGCCCCTGCAGGGAGCATCAGGGCCCTCAGTGTCTACAAGGCTCCTCCACCGGCGACAGTCACAGATCTGGAAGTGATAAAATATGACGAGGAGGACAAGCTGGTCACATTGAGATGGACGGCGGTGGGGGCGAATGCTGACTCGGATGAGCCTGCTGCGGGGATGGATATTAGATGGAGAGTTCGTAATGGCACGGGTGACGATACTGGTGACCTTTTACTACTTTTTTAGAAAGCTTAATTTTTAAGAAAGACTTGTTCAAGTCATATTATAATATTTTGACTTTATTTACAGAGCTTCAATGGCAGCAGGTTAACCATAACTTTACTAAGACTCCCACTTTGACTGGAATCCCAAGGGAAGTCCAGCAACTGGAGTTGGAACTTCCAAGGGAGGAGGAGACTAACGGGAATTGTGTTTATTTTAACGTGCGCTATTACAACGAAGAGAATGAGTTTGGAGAGGGGTCTAACGACGTATCCCCTTGCGACTGGAAACCGGAAGCGGATGATGAAGTAAGTGTGTGGCTGATCATTCTAATTATTGGAGCCGTGCTGGTCGTCGCAGGGGCAATATATGCTTTCATTAAGAAAAAGGGTTACAGGTTGATCCCATCCTCCTAATTTAGGCCAGACAGGTGGAGTACTTGGATATGGACAAATTACTTATATTTATTATGCAATATTTTAAGCCATCAAAATTATCTGAACTGACCTCTCAAGACACTAATATATCTCTCTAATTTATTTTGACATATCCATTTGACCATTTGTACTTATCACAATTTAAAATAAAACAATCTACTATAAATATTTATAACTGATTCCCATTAAATTATTGCCTCCACTTTCCACTTTGCCCTTTCTCAGAAACATGGCAAGTTCCTGAAAAATCCCCTCCAAATACTTCCCAAAAGCGATCCCATTCAGAAAGGCATCCCACGTGGAGAACATTTTCCAGTTCCACTTCCCCACATTAAACGAGTTGTTGGCCGAGCTTGTGAAGACATGGGTCAGGAATAGGGTTCCCCACCACTTCCACCAATGTTCCACCACCAGTCTCTCAAATAGCGCTTGACCCAAGCCCGTCCTGTGGCTATCCTTCTTGGCTTTCTCAACAGCATCTTGGACCCCGATAAAAATGTCGCCGATGGCCACCGGGATACGTTTCCCGGAGCCCACTGCCCTCATAATCCAATAGACATTATTGGGATCACTCAACAACTTCCACTCTGCCGGGCTCCGACCGGGATTCTGAGCTGCCAGCGAGAAATAAATGAACAGGGACACTGAGACCAGCACCACTGCATATAATCCAGTTTCCGCTGCCTGGCCAAGCTTTGCCCCCCGCACAAGTCTGGGGACTGAGTTCACGGCATCCACCAACCACAAACTGTGCTGGATTCCATTAAAACAGCCCAGAGTGGCGCTTGTCACTCGTTTTGGGTTCCACCTGGACGGGGCCCAGTGATGATTATCCGCCGCTTTGCCTAAATAGCATCCGGCTGCTGCCAAGAGAAGGCCATTGGCCACCCCGATGTCTTTCACTGAAGCGTAGTAAAATGCGGCGGGGATGAAGATCCCTTCTACGGCCCCACTGAGGGCCTGTGCAGTGGTCGCTTCGCTTCCAAAGTCCCAATGAGTCCAGTCAAAGCTCTTATTTTGAGAGGCGGCCACAAGATAATATCCGGCAAAGCCCAGGATTGTCTCAGCCAAAATGAAGAGGAGGAATCGAAAGGCGATCTCGTCGCCATCTTGGCCTATGACAGTGGTAGTCTCACTTTTCCCCACTAAGGGATCCATCCCTAAGGTATAATATGGGATTCCGGACCACATCACATCTGAACTGGTCATGGCGATCTGGCCCATTCCCACTTCTCACTTGAGAGGAGCTATTAATTTCATTTATTTTTAGAAATGATTAACTAAAATCGTAATCGCCAAAAAAAAACTCTCGTTCTAATTTGTGCTCTGATGAAGCTTCGCAAGATATCGATCCAAGAGAAAAAGGAGTTGGTTTTATTTTGCAAAAAAATGGGCCAGTAAGCACAAGCATAATTCATTTATTACAGATTCTGAGATATTCAGAAATGTTCTTGCATGTAAGGTGAAGGTCATCGTTCCGGTTCCGACTTCCCTTGCCTCTTCCCAAATTTTAGTAAGCAGCCAAACATAGTGAGGAGGGAGGAACGATATGAAATGTGTTAATGATGAAGATGAGCAAAATATTTTCATTTTAAGTTACTCAACGGAAATAACTGAATGAAACATCCTTATGAAGTTATGGGTAAGGTGGAATTTGACTTGTTACATGTAAAATTGAGTGGCTCTGGAAAAGTTTTAAAAAATAATAAGACATGGGCCTTGCAATCTTGTAATAGTTTTCCTTGTGCCGGGTTTCTGATCTGAACTGGAAATTAGTTGGACTAAATGCATAGGTGCATGAGAGTTGTGTTCCAGTTAAATGTAAATGATAGAAATTGGCTATAATAAATTTTCTAATCAAAAAGTTATCAAGCAATCATTGACATGGACACATTACATGACAGTGAACCCCATTTCCCGACTATATATATAAGGTTACATTTGCATAGTGCATAATATAGAAATACATGCATGTTTGACCTTTGTTGCGGTGAGAGTAAAGAGCAACACGAAAGAGCTCATCTTGAAGATATGATAACGAAAACCAGGCAAATGAATTACTTAAGAATCTTCACCTGATGAAATAGAAGGATGCACATAACCAGCCAGGTGTGAACAGCTCGATTAAAACAAAACTGACGATGAGTTTAATTCATTTGATTCATCATCTTCATATTTTAAGGTGAGCAGCCTCGGTAGTCGGTAGCCAGACCAATATCAAAATATCAGATAATGATAATAAGGAGATCGACAAAAAAGTTCAATTTGGTGGGGAATCCGACAGGGATCATAGTTCCAGTCCCAAGTTCCGTTCCGTCCGCCCTATTCCTTCAAAGGATTGTTGCAGATGAGTGGGATCATCTCATTGTGGAAGCCCACGTAAAAAAATATCGTTTCCAACTCAGCATCCTCCACCTGAACTCAAAGTGTTTCCAAAAGGATGTCTATTCCAGATCTGAATATAAGAGCAAACGGTTTGCATAGGGATGCATATATTGTGACAATGATGGTGCTTCTAATTGTGAAAACCTTAAATGCAAATAAATAACCCTGATTTGATGTGATATATGAGTGGGTTGAATAAGTCTCAATCGCCAAAGCAAAACCTGAACCTGAAATACTGCAGCATCTACTTCTATGCTACCGGCTACATTTCATTCATGATGATTCATCATTGATGAATGATGATGATGAGATGCTTGAGAATTGAAAAGTGAGAAATGAATTGAGATGATACCAACCACACAACCACAGTAATGCGGTTGATGGACTCTCCGCAAAGCTTCTCTTGCATTTTCCCAACCAGATCCCCAACTTCTGACTCTGACTTCAGCTTCAGTCGGAGGAGGAAGCCTTTGGCCAAGTGCATTTGCCGTGTTGGGATAACAGAAAATTCCTCTTTGCTCGCATACTTGACAAACTCCTTTGAGTGATGTAGCATCATTTCATACCTCTAAAGAAAAATTTTGAGAGATGCATCGGACCTGCACATGCAAAGTAATTTAATAAACTTGCCCTTTATCTTCGTCATTAGTCATACTGTTTTATAATGCTTTGGTTTTTGCCATATTATGTTAATTTGGACTTTCCAGAACTGAGTCGAAATAGTAGCAGGTAAACCGTAACTTTACAAATTGGAAAACTGAAACCTTAACTCGAATCCCAATTTAAGCAAAAAAAAAATATCTGAACTGAACTCTCAAGTGACTTATACACTATATCCCTCATTTATTTTGACATATTCATTTGTACTTTTCACATTTAAAAATAAAACAATCTACTATAAATACTTATACATGTTGTGCTCCATTAAATTATTCATCATATTCTTTTCACTTTCCACTTGGCCCGTCCTCAAAAACCTCCCCAGGTCCTGGAAGATCCCTTCCAAGTGCTTCCCAAAAGCGATCCCATTCAGCAGCGCATCCCACGTGGAAAACATACTCCAGTCCCACCTCCCCACATTAAACGAGTTATTGGCTGAACTTGGGAAGACTTGACCCAAAAACAGGGCTCCCCACAACTTCCACCGATGTTCCACTATCAGCCTCTCAAATAGGGCTTGACCCAACCCAGTCCCATTCCTGTGGTTATCCTCCTGGGACTTCTCAACAGCCTCTCGGATCCCAACCAAGGTCTCGCCCAGCGCCACAGGAATACGTTTCCCGGAGCCCACCGCCCTCACAATCCAATAGACATTATTGGGATCACTCAGCAACCTCCACTCTGCCGGGCTCCTTCCGGGATTCTGAGCTGACAAGGCGAAATAAATGAACAGTGTCAGTGAGACCAGGACCACCGCATAGAATCCAGTTTCCGCTGCTTGGCTCAGCCTTGCCTCCCTCACAAATCCGGGTACTGAGTTCACCGCATCCACCAACCACAAACTGTGCTGGATCCCATTGTAACAACCCAAAGTAGCACTTGTCACCCTTTCGGGGTCCCAGTTTGATGGAACCCAGTCATGATTATCCGCAGCCTTGCCTAGATAGCATCCGGCTGCTGCCAAGAGAACCGCATTTGACACCCCAATCCCCCTCACTGAAGCGTAGTAAAATGCAGCAGGGACGAGGACCCCTTCCGCAGCCCCACTCACTGCGGCCACAGTGGTCGTCTCATTTTTGAAGTTCCAACGAGTCCAATCAAAACTCCCATTTTGATTCCCCGCCCCAATATAATATCCAGCATAGCCCAGGAATGCCTCCGCCAAAAAGAAGAGGAGGAATCGGATCGCGATCTCATCACTACTTAGGCCTACGTCACTGGCATACTCACTTTTCCCAACTAGGGAATCCATTCCGGGCCACATCACATCTGAGCTGGCCATGGCTATCTGGTCCATTCCCACTTCTTGTGAGAAGCTATTCATTTTAATTATTAATTAACTTAAATTTTAATAGCCAAAAAAACACTCTCCTCCTATTTTTCCGCTCTGATGAAGCTGAGGATTCGCGATTGTAAATGCAAATGGGAACTGGGCTGGGAAATAGTTTAGCTCAGCTCTCAACAATCAACAATGATGCTATATTCAAGTGAAAAAAGAGTTGTTATTTTTTTTTTGCAAAAAGTGGGCCAGTAAGCAAAACCATAAGTCCTTTATGCCAGACGGTGAGGTTGAAACAGGTTTTGCATGTAAGGTCATCGTTCCGGCTCCGGCTCCGGCTTGCCTTCATGCCTTGCCTCTTGCCAAATTTTAATAAGCAACCTAAAACATAGCTGACGAGGGAGGGATGATGATGATGATGATAGTGATATGATGAAGATGAGCAAAATATTATCATTTGAAGTTACTGAACTGAATGAGAAACATCCTCATGAACTATGAAAAGTTATGAACACGAAGGAATTTGACTTGTTACCTATGTCTAGGTAATTGGGTGGCTCTGGGGTAAAAAAAAATCAAGATATGAAAATATGGGGTTTGCAAAAGTTGTAATAGTTTTGCTTGCGCTTGGGTTTCAGAGTTGAAAACTAGTTTGACTAAATGGGCGGCTGGCAGTGGGTGGGAGAAGCACGTAATACTGTAATAGAGTAGAAAAGAACGGATTACAACTAAAAAGTGACTCGTCTCTAGTTACAAGGAAATTTGGCTGGGAGCGAAGAGAGTTACATTTTTTTTAGGGGAAAGGGGCACACAGACCAATTGTAATATGATGAGTAATGATCCATACGGGATCAAGCGTCAAGGACAGGTTGGATTTGCAATTTGCAGTTCCAGCCCATCAGCATCCCACAAATCCAGATTGAACTTCAATTAAATTAATCCCGACTGGTTCATTTCCATTTAATTATGGCTGCAATACATTTTGGATTATATATAACGCAATCCCCTTTTATCTCATCTTTAGATAACTTCCCTTCCCTTCCAGCAATCTCGTCACATTGACTCTATGAGGTAGGCAGAAGTAAAATCTTTCTCCAGAGAAATTTATTTTTTTACAATTTTATCAACCCAACAAAGTTTTGACAAAAATAATTATGGCTCGATTAGTAAATTTGAGTGGAATTTACCCAGCCACCACCACCCCCTTCACCCCTGCTGGGCCGGTTGACTATGGAAAGTTTAAGGAGAACTTGTCCACTTGGAACAAGCTTGACTTTGCTGGTAAGTTAAGCAGAAAAATAAAACTAAAATAACTGGAGCCCTAGAAAAAAGTCATGGCTAATTTTTATTTTCATTTTCCCAGGATATGTTGTCATGGGCTCAAATGGGGAGGCCCCTTCCTTGAACAATGAGGAACGGTTGGAACTCCTTCGAGTGGCAAAGAAAGTGGCAAAGCCTGGTTCAAAAATCATTGCCGGTTTAGGCTTGCCAAGTAGGGAATAAAATGGGAACTATTTTTTTTTACATTTAATTAAAAATAAAAATAAATGCTTCATTTCCCTTTCCCCTTTTGTTCTAGCAACTGCTGAAACGATTGAGATTTGCAACTTGGTGGCAGCCGAGAAAACAGCGGATGCTGCGCTAGTCGTCTCCCCCTCATTCTTTAAAGGACAAATGACTGTAAGCAATATAATTTGCATTTAGTTAAAGTTACGAACTTTTTTTTATCCCTTTTGGATTATATAACAACAACATTTTGTTTTAATGGTAGGATCAAGCTCTCCACTCATTTTATACAGATGTTGCGGACAAGAGCCAACTGCCAATTATTTTGTACTCCGTCCCCATCTTCACGCAGCTGGACCTGAGCGTCAGCCTAATTGCGACCTTGGCAAAGCATCCCAACATAATCGGGATTAAGGACAGTGCTGGTGATGTAAGTAGATTTTTAATAGGATTTAAAAAATTAGAATGCAAATCAGTACAAATGTAATTGTAATTGCCTTATTTGAAGATTACAAAACTGTCGGATATTGTCCACCAAACAAGGAATGAGGGTTTCCAAGTCATGACTGGGAACGATGGCTGTCTCCTCTCCGCATTCCTCATGGGTTGCGTGGGCTCCATCTCTGCCATGCCATGCGTGCTGGGTGCAGAGGTCTGCGAGTTGTACAGCCTATTCAAGAAGGGGGAACTGGAGAAGGCGGTCCCACTCCAAAGAGACATTGTTCAATCCCTTTGGGTAAGAATTTAAGATTTGAAATGGAATATTTTTAGAAGGGTTATTGTCATTGGCAGATTGTTTGTTTAACAAATGTTAAAATTGTGAATCAGGTCTTAGCAAAATACGGAGTTCCAGGAATGAAAGCTGCAATGGACATGAAGCCAGGATTTCATGGAGGTCCTTGCAGGTCCCCTTTGCCAACAGTGGATGAGGAAGGGAGAAAGGCAATTCTTAAACATTTTGAGAAGATTGGCCTCCCACTTCAGAAATAAGTCATTTTGGTTGAGAGATGGTGATGATGGTAAACTAGTCAAATTAAAGTGATTTTTTTTGTGCTTGCGATCACAAGAAAATTATCTTACAAAATTGTTCTGGAAAATTTTATGACATTCTTCAAGAAATAATTTATAAAATTGATTTAAAATTGTTACTGTCAAATCAATTTGTTTATTATTCCATATTATTATTTTTAAATGCATTCAACATTTCCACATATTAATATCACAAACTCATTCCTTACAGTATGCTAACGCATCCTCCACCTCAGCTTTCGGTATCTTCGGAAAATACTTGAAGATGACTGGCTTCACCTGGTCAAAGCTTGCGTATTTTTGTTGTTTGCAATCATGATCAGTTCCAATGATAACTGTCCGACCCCAAATAGCTATCCATTTCTTATCCATCTCCTCTTTTAAACTAACTTGATCGACCAGATTTCCCTCTTGGTCCTCTCCAAAGTAACGGAAGAGCATCGGCCCATGAAGAAGTGGCGACTCCTCCACGTCATTGTAGATGGGACGCAGAGGCTCTTGGAATGAAGACAAACTTACAGGATTTAGCGTAAACTCAAATGACACTTTCTCCTCATCAGGGTTAGTATACGGCACTCCAGAGCTGCTTCCACCAATCTGCAATCTACAGTAAACCTTTTGGGGTGGTTCTCCTTCCCCATCCCCCACCAACCTAAACTGATAGCGAAAACCAGCAGCTTTGTTTGTATATGGGAGCTCCTTCAAGGGAACTGGCTCTGGGAGGGCAAGAGCCACCCCCGCATCAAGTACAAATAGATCGTCTGGGGTTAGTTCAACCAAGGTCATTACGTGAATATGAGGAAATTTTGGGGAAGGGATGTTAAAACGACCAGAGATATTGTAAGCCTTGAACTCAAGGGCATTTAGAAGAAGGGCAAGGAAACCATTTTGAGTGATGCAGGAGCCACCATAGCCTGCCAAACCTCGAGCGATGATAACCTCTTCAGTAGGTGGTTGTCTTTGGGATGGATTGGTTGAGAGGACCGTCATGTTCTGGTTAGGTAATTTTATTGTAAAATTTAAATTAGTTTGATTAAGAACGATCTGTTTTAGAAATGTAAATACTTTTGATTCAAGTATAGATACTGCTGAAAGCTTACTTGAAAATATGAATGGAATCGAAAGTGGATCACCAAACGAGCCAAGAATTCCCACTTATCTTCTCTTGCCAATAACTCTTCCCATCCTTTAAATTTAAGAACTTCTATGAGGAAGCGTTCTGCTGCCTCTCTTGTTAGCTTCATCGTATTTAAAAATCAAAATTATTCAATTGTTAAATGTAGCCACAATTTCAAATTGGCTAATTGTCATGAAGGTATAGAAAATAAAAAATGCAAATTAAAAAGATATTCCTTCTTTTGCCGAAGTGTAACTATAACTACATTTTTGCTTGCTGAAGCTGAGATAGGAGCTGTTTTGGTTTTGTAGGTTTTACCTTTATAGCTATATGAAAGGCATATAATAATATCAAGGTCATAATTTTTCCCGTATGATTTTGCTTTTGACATGCATGGCCATGTTAGACAGTGCATATATATGATGATGATGGATGGTGCATGATATATTATATAAGAGAGGATATTTTAGAGAGGAACACGAAGGAGCAAAATGTGGATATGACAATGACAAGCAACATAAAGGAATTAACTCACCAAGGCCTACCTGTTGAACGATAGGAAGGATGTACCAAAATGAGCATGGGTGGGATAACCTGATAACCAGGTGTAAATAACTCGATCAAAGTAAACCAGGATTACCTAGATAGTTTAATTCATTTCATGCATCACATTCAAATTATTCATATTATCATCATCATCACTGGCGAATGAACAGTTACACGGCAATAATTACATGAGATTATTGTCATTTTCAATATTGTAGCAATTGTATGCTAATTATGCATGCTTCGGCCATGTCGAGAAACTTGTTGGATCCAATCCGAAGTGGCAGAAATCCGGTGGTATACTCACGGGATATAAGAGCATGAGTAAGGGTCCGATAGAATCCCAACCAAGTATCACCTTCCATCCTTCTCCAGCATCAGGGGCCCACCAAAGGGCTGCAAACGGGCAGGTTAAAAAGATACATTACCTGGCACTGACGCTTCCCCTCAAAAGACACAAATCCGGCACACATCATCTCGTCAAATAGTTGGTGGGAGCCTTGTCCATTCACCCGATCGTATTCTTCACAGTGACTGCTGTCAACGACGGGCATTTCCACTGCATGGAGCTTTTTCCACATTATCATCCCGCCGACCCAAAAAATGGCATATTTATTTGCTCCAACTTGGAATACAATTAAATTAAAATTAGTGAAAGTTGGCATGACTTTGATTTGAAATAAAAGTTTAGTTTACTACACCATTCTCGTTGAATTTAATCTCAACTTGGGTTTACCTGGATCCAGCTAAAAATTTTAAAAAAAATAAGCTCGTCATCTTTGTAATTGTTTTTGAGATTAAGTAACTGCAATTTGCTTAAAAGGAATTCTAAAATCAAATGTCTCCACTGGTGAGACATTTTGCTCACCACCCCACATCCACTAGACCATGCATGTTGACCTGTGAAATTTGCGTCCTTCTCAGGTAAGCAAATTGGCATAATATTCGGTTGGTAGGTTATTTTCCGGGATAACTTCAGAACTGCAATATTATACCGATCAGGCTGCTGCTGGGGCAATGAAAATAATTAAGGAAAGCAAAATGCTATTTAAAAAACATACTGTTTTACAAAAAAATGGACTCACATCAAATGACATTTTGTAGTGGGGGTGAACTATGACTTGCTTCGGACGAACATAAAATGATTCATGCGGCTCTTTAGTTGACCACCGTACATAATCACCCAAGAGGACAGCAATGTCCCCGGGAGCGGCTCTGAATTTTACACACAATAATAAATAGCTAACTCGAAAGTAATGCGTTGCAAAATTTATTTAAATTATGGAGGAACCTTACTTGGCAACGCAGCTTGCAGCAGTCACAACAATTTCATCATTGACCAGTGCTCCTCCACAAAAAGGGTAATCAGATCCAGCTCCCACAGTTATCTAATTGTAATTAATATTATTATAAGTGATATATCTTAATTTTAAAACATAAACGTGTTGGGGGAAATGGCGAAGATGGTTCAACTCACTTGCCATGGAAATTTCCCATATCCGGTTTCGCCATGTTGAATCTCCTCATCGGGCCATGGGTTATCCTTTGTTGGTATTCCACAAACTTTAAAAAAAAATAATAAAATAACTTGATATGCTTGAACTGACTTGATAACTCATACGACTCTACTTACCTGGGTCGTTGTAAACCTGATCAAAATTGATATGGTCATCTAAACCAGACAATCCTGACACGTTTGGGTGTTCAATTGTACTGTATAATTTTATCTTGCCGAATAAGTTTAGTGAGTGAATGGCATAGATCACGGTTACAATGGCAAACGAAACCCCCAACAGTGTCATTTTTAATTCTCCCATCTTTTAAATACTACCTGCAATATGAAATACAAAATGTCACACTCTTGGATGTCAAGTCCAGCACATATCCTACATCCGAAGCTAAATCTACCTATTCATTTACTATTCAAAACTACTCGATTCTTGCTGATATGCACTACCTTACTTGGGGCAGACCTGCATTGATTGGAAGAGGAGAAAATGATGTTGTCCTAGCCAACTCTCATTTCAAGGGAACTGAAGGTCATCATAGATCCTTGATGTTGCAGCTCATATCGTAACGTGCGTAATCCCATTCAGAAAATAACAGGGGTCATTGGTATATCCTTGAATGATTTACCGACTCAAATATACTTGCCCTGCGTCGGTAATCGGTAGAATGAAACAGCTTAACAAATCATATTGGAGAAATTTGTCACTCAATCGGTGAAAATGACATTTGAAAAACAAGTGGGAGGAGATTTGGAAAGGAGAGGTGAAATGAGATGGACTTGCATTTTAATAATCTTCATCCCGTAGTGTCACACTTGTATTTTTCTTTTCATGCCAATGTAATGTAATGAGTACAAATTCGTAAGTGAATTAATGCAACGGGGCATGACATATCCCAGGAATTCCCAGAATGACACTTGTTTAGCCATCAATTATGTTCTCCCACACGACCTACCCAAGTTCAAATCCAACTCACCTTCACCTAGTCCAAGCAAGACCATCACGCACAAATTGTGTATATTGTACACAAATCTTGTTTGGTATATTGTATTGTATTTAACTCTCGTTTCATGTTCTTGTGATATGATATGAGTAGGGAGCTGAACAAAGTCTTAATCCCAAAAGCCTAACCTGAACCCATGAAATACTCCTGCTGCTTATATATTGCTGGCTAAATGATCCGATGATGATATGATGGGATCAGAGTTGAAAAGCTAGCAAAATAATATGATACCACAGCAGAATTCTTCTACTCTTGTGATGCGGTGGTGGGACTCTGCGGAAAGTTTCTCTTGCATTTGCCCAACTTGAGTACTAGACCCAACTTATCTAACTTCAGTTTCATTTCATTCAGGAGAAGGAAGCATTTGGGCAAGTCCAGTTCCCGTGCTGGGATAACAGAAAATTCCTCCTTGCTCGAACCATACTTGAGAAACTCCTTGAGTCATGCATGCATGCCCGTTTCGTCAAACCTAACCACGTTCTGTTGGGAAAAGTGTGCGGATACTGATCGTGGCCAATACTTCATAATCTATTCAAAAATTTAAAAAAAAAGTTTATTATGCAACTAATTTGAATGCTTGCTAAATGCCCGTAATTGAACATGTCGTCATTTTCATATTGCATAAGCCAAACCAAACTATCCACTGTGGATATGAAATATGCATAATACGTTTATAGGGCATAAACCGTGATAATGTATATTTAGTGCACAATGTTGGTTGATGGCTTATATCAATAAACGTTTGGTTAATATTTTATGCTTAGCTTCTGTCATTGTTCACCATTAATTGTTGAGCCCATTGCCAGATAATAATTAATTATAGGCTAAACCATAATACCTGTTTACATAATTGTCACAAAGCTTTTTGGGAACAATCTGGTTCAAGTATAATTATGCAAATGCTTGAAAGAATAAATGCTAGCTCCTCTGTAATTGGGCAAACTAATTGTAAGAAAATTAACGCTGGAATGGAATGTGGTAGTAGCGGAATTAATTTGATTGTAATTATGATGAAATAGAAGGGCTGATCAAATTATATGTATTTTCTTGCTATGTCCTACATTACCCTAGGGTTATAATGGTACGCATATTTTTCAAATAAGTAATTTGGGTATATAAGGATATTAAATTAAATTTCCTCTCTTGTAAATTAGGCTCAATGCAACAGAACGCCCCATACAATGGATATCACATTGTTAAGAAAGTAGCATGAATTATATTTTATATTTATTGAGTTTGAGGTGGATTTGGCTTGGATTTGGCTTGTACCGGATTGATAACTTTTGTAAATCGTCTTATTTCCTGTTGTTGAACTATTCTTTAAATTAAATGGAATTGACGGGTACAAATTTAGGCTGAGAGGGCTAGAGTTAGCACGGAATGCTAGGTCATCCACCTGCATATTCGATATTTCCAATTTAAAATCCGATGACCCCGAAACTCTCTTGACTGGATGAAGAGATGAAAGTTGTTACTTACAATACTTAAATTGTGAATTAGAACCGATTTGAGATAGAGTTACCTTACCTTGATAGCTACTCTAAAAATTTTGGCCAAAAATGATTAGCAAAGTTCAAGGTAAATGAGCACTTCTATGATTAGACCTTTATTTAATTAGCCAACTAGCTAACGAATCGTAAATCGTAATATATTTGCTATATCGTAAGTTATATTTAACTTACGCGTTTTGCTTGCATTTTGTAGTATTTTCAGACTATATTATTTAGCATTCGTCGTTTTTTTTAGAAAGGTTCACATCTTCATCTACGCATCGCACCACATCGGAGAAGCTGGGGGAGTTCAGCCTGCCCTCATATGCATGGACCATGTTCTTCATGTAAGAGATAACATGAACATAATTAGAAGTTCGTAATTAAATTATTGCTTAAGAAAATTAACGATTTAAAAAAAATCTGCTACTAGTTATTCCTGGGAACGAAGCGATTCCGGTCCCTAATCTGGAGCATTATGGATGCCAATCAGAGTTCCAAACTGAGCATACCATTTTCTCCAACTTTCCCCCGATTCTGCTACGGGACCATTCTCCTCTGCATGTTGTTCGGGATAACGGAAAATGTCATATATGACTTGTCCAATGTTAAGCGGATGGAAGGTTGTAAATATTTGCGATGTTTAATTTAAAATTTTACTAAACTTAAAATTACATTCCATTTTAATTTTTGTCTAGAGAAAATGAGCGCCTCCTCAAAGAACTCAACCCTGGAGATCTACTACACCCAAACCTTCTATCATTTGAATCACTTCCTCCCCTACCATCCTGGATCCACCGTGCTCTTCCTGATCCTTGTCAAGATAGGCACTTGGGGTTGGGTCTACATGGACGTAATCATAATCACCCGGGCACTCTTTGAAAAGTTCCGATTGCTGAACCGGGAGCTGGAGAAGCTTCTCATGGATCAAGATAATATTTCAACTTTGGTAAAGTCATGCAAGATTGGAGGAAGTAAGGAGAGTCAAAGCGGGACCACTTCCACCACCTCCACTGCGGGCTCACTGGATTTTGTCCGGGATGAGATTGTGGTCCTCACTTCTGGCTCTGCTTGTCCAGCAGAGCCAGAAGTTGATTGCTCCATTGATCCTGGCCTGCTTCGAGGCAAACATGTGTATCATCATCATGCACTTGTTTTACTGGATAGCCCCCTTCTCCAATGTGTTCCTGGAGTAGTCCTTCTGCACCTATTTTGCCGTGGTGCAGTTCCTGTTCCGAGTGACGAGTGTCACGTATTTTGCGGCAGAGGTTAATCACGAGGCCCATGACATTGCGAGGATCAGCCACACCCATCCTATTTCCCTCTACTCACTTTCCGTAATTTAAATAACAAATCGAATCTAGCAGCTTGTTAATTATATTTGCTGAACTGATATGATATGCAAATGACATGTATAGTATATGCGTGTTTGAGAGATTGGAGAGATTGGAGCGGACGCTGACTTGCAACCCGGTCGGGATCCACTTGTTCGGCTCCTTCCTGGTCACGCGCAAAATCATCATCTACATCCTCAGATTCATCTTCACCTCACCACCGCGATTGTCCTCCTCCAAACGGCCACGCCCCCGAAAAGAAAATGAAATTGGGGGTCGAGTGGGGTATTTTGAGATAATATAGTGAGCAATACAAATTTACCGTTTTACTCCCTGTCCTTCATAGTCAATATTCTTTTCATCATTTAAAAAATACAAATACTTGAGAGAAACCCGATCTTGAAAGTTTTTACCAAAAGGAAAAGGTGAGGAGTACATAATGCAGTCAATGATATATGAATGGGTGTGGTGGTGGTGGTGTGACCGTGACCTGTCCTTCATTCCAGTTTTGCTCCTGATTTGAGAAATAGATTATGAACAACGAGCTTTTAAGTGACCGTTTTAAACAGCTTTAAGCAGTTTAAGTGACAAATTACTAATTGTTAGTTGCGTTTTAAATTTTCCAATGAAGACGGTAAAAACTGTCCACTAATAACATTGTTTCTTGTGACATTGTTGCACATGTATAGATATATCAAAATAAAATACATCATATTTAAATATGATTCGTTCTCTGCTCTAGGAAGTGACAGATACCCTTGCTCCTATCCTGATCCGAAAATGAAGCCAGCGTTCCGAAAACGCAATAAAAGGAATGCCAAGTTTACCTGATCGAGACCAGAAGAAGGAGTACTACGGCTTTTGATTCACTTTTTTATCCGTTGGTCATTTTTAATCTGTCACTGACTTCCTCCACCACCTCCACCACCAGTTTGGATGCGATTTGAAGTGGGCAGGTGTCTTTGCAGCTGCAGATCTGTGGAAGAGCACGAGCAGATTTGGGAGGGGGAGATTGATCAGGTTTGGATTGGGATGATGATGAGCAATGACATGATGAAGATGATCATGGGCTATTAGATATTATTATGTAATGACGATGCGATAAGGGAGATCTCTATAAGGGGAGATCTTAGGCATATAAGATCTGTTCCTTATAAAGAGTATATACTCTGCATGCATGGAAGGGATGACGACGACGAGGATGACGATCATGATCATCTCTCTTGCTTAATCTAACATATAAAAAATGAGGAGGGTGACGACAACAAAGTATACATAGCTACATATCATTTGTCTTGTTATGATATGAGTTGACTTTATGCTGACTAATGCATGGAGTCAGTTCCGGAGGGGAAAATGCAAAGACAATGACATTGTTGCATTACTGCAAATGGCCTTGTTGCTTTACGTAATGTAAATCGCATAATGCACTAATGTGCATACCTATGCAGTTTTGCCTGACGCATGTTGTGGGTATTGAAATGTAATGTTTTTTTCTTTGTGAAATAGATTCAAAAGCTTTCACCAGCGTGGCTTCATCTTAGTTTTAATGCAATGCAGTTTGAACAGAGTATATTATGTATAAGGGAGGAGGAAGTGAATGAGAATGAACAATGCTAATTAACTATTGCATAATGCAATCTGATTGACCTTGAATGACCTTGCTGGCTCATTCAGTTTGAAATGCATTGAATTGTCATATAGGTATGTACATATTTTTTGTTAGCGTTTTTAATGCAATACATTTTGCATGGAGCATGTCATGTGAAAGAATTAGAAGGAGGAGGTGATGAGCTAATTAGGACAAAGTTAATTAACTGTTGTGTAATCTGAATGACCTTGTTTGTTTATGATCTGATGTTACTGATTGTGAGTTGAGTTGAGTGGCGCGTGCCATTGTTATATAATATAAAGGGAAAGGTGTTAGGTTGGGGAGA